>CAUYQV010157357.1:0-27972 GCA_963574575.1 Galagoides demidoff | reverse complement strand
GGCGTTGTGGCGGGCGCCTGTGGTCCCAGCTACTTGGGAGGCGGAGGCAGGAGACTCCCTTGAGCCCAGGAGTTGGAGGTTGCTATGAGCTGTGATGCCATAGCACTCTACCCAGGGGGATAGCTTGAGGCTCTGTCTCAGAAAAAAAAAAAAACTATGCTTCTTCCTAGAACTGAATCCTGGTTTCTTTGAGTGGTGGAATTTGAGACTGCTGAGATCTTGCCTGTCTTCCTTGATTAGATTTTTTAAAACTCCAATAAGCATAAAGTTATATCTCTCCCATTTTGAATCCCTTCTCAATGAGATCTCAGAAATGTCCATTTCTCCTAATCTTTTTAATCTGGTCTTCAAGGTTTTCTTTTTATTTTCTTTTTATCTTTAGTTGACATGTAATAATTGTACAAATGTATGGGATACAGAGTGATATTTTGATATGTATATATAATGTATAATAATCAAATTAGGTAATCAGCATATTGACTACCTTAAGCATTCATCATTTTATGGTGTTGTAAACATTCCAAACCTCTCCTCTAGCTTTTAAAAATACACTCTAAACTATAGTTAACCCTACAGTTACCACCCACAGTGCTGTGGAGCACCAGAACTCAGCCCTATGACTAGCTATGATTTTGTATCTGTTATCCAGCAAGGTTTCCTTTTCTATATTAACTCTTGTCTAGTTGTCCTCTTGCCCCTTCTCTCGTGTGGTAAAATGAACATAAAAGAAAATTGACCATTTTAACTGTATTTAGTGTGTGATATATTCACATTGTCACACATTGATTATTACCATCCATCTCCAGAACTTTTTCATCACCCCCAAACTGAAACTCTGTACCCATCAACTCTAACTCCTCATTTTCACCTCCTCTCAGCCCCTGGTAACCACTGTTTATTTTCTTCTTTAATTTTTAAAAATATTTATTTAAGACAGAGTCTTGCTCTTTCTCACCCTGGGTAGAGTATGGTGGTATCAACCTAGCTAACTGCAACCTCAAACTTCCAGATTCAAGTAATCCTCCTACCTTAGCCTCCCATGCCTAGCTAATTTTTTCTATTTTTAGTACAGATGAGGTCTCTTGCTGAGGCTGGTCTTGAATTCCTGAGCTCAAGTGGTCCTCCTGCCTTAGCCTTCCAGAGTGCTAGGATCATAAGCATGAGCCATTGTGCCCAGCTTGTTTCATTATCTGTCTCTATGAATTTGACTGTTCCAGGTCTGTCATGTAAGTGGAATCATACAGTATTTATCTTTTTGTGTCTGGCTTACGTTTTACTTAAAACAGTGTTTCTCAGGTTCGTTTATGTTCTAGCTTGGATTAGATTTTTGTTCCTTTTTAAGGCTAATTCTCTTGCATCTGTCATGTTTTGATCATCCATTCATCCATTGATGGACATTTCCCCCTCACCTTTTGGCCCTTTGTGAATATTGCTGCTAAGAATATGGGTGTACAAATATCTGTTCTAGTCCTTGCTTTACTTTGGGGTGTGTACCTAGAAGTGGAATTGGATTGTATGGTAATACCATGTTTAATTATTTTGAGGGCCTGTCACAACACCCTTTCTTTTATAGCTTAAATCTCCCTATGGCCGTGCCTGCCTAAGTAAAAGCTGTTGCTCAAGGTCAAGCTCTGGCAGCCTGCATCATAGAGCTTGCACTTTTGCTGTGCCTGGGCCCTGGTACAGGGCCTGCGCCAGAACTGCAGGCCCCACTTGCCATTTACTTAAGGCTCAGCATCATCCAATTGTATAAAAATAGCCACTTGCCTTTGGACAGGGCCACCAGATGCTGCATGACCTCCCAAGGTGAAAATGCCACATGGCCCTACTGAAACTGCCAGGCCAGGTTATAGTAGTTCAAAACCCAACAAGTGTTGCTTCCACCTGGTGTGATCAAGAGTCTCAGTATTTAAAGTGTTGGCTTATTCTCCTGATTACTTTTTGTCTATCCTTCGGGGTTTGGGGCACATTTCAGGCAGGTAGAAGGGTGGTATGCAATCAGTGACACTTTTTGTCTTGGGGAAAATTGAGACAAAAAGAATTTGAAGTGTTTCAGGAAAAAAAAGTTTTAGAAACCAGGAAGAAGAGTTTTCTTCTAACACCTTTATTGTGGGAAGAATGGTTTCCACAGGTATCTAAATTATTTATTGTGGAAGTAAATACATTAGTTGTGAATGAACAGATAAAAGTAATTCTTCCTGTGAGGGCCTCCTCTGTGTGTCTGGTGGTTTGTATATGTAGCTCATTTATTCACTCACAATATTGCTATGAATGCAGGAACTCCATTTTCTAGAAGATGAAGCTGAGGCAGGGAATATCCCCAGGGTTATAGGGCTGGGTTTTGATCTTGAATCTGTGTTGATGGCAAAGCCATTTGGGCACAGTGTCTGTTAAAAATTGATCATGGGTAAGAAAAAATTCTATACATATGCATTAACCTATTTTTTCCTTTAAAAACAAAAAACTCAAAAGAGGGGGCCGGGTGCGGTGGCTTACGCCTGTAATCCCAGCCCTTTGGGAGGCTGAGGTGGGTGGATCACCTGAGCTCATGAGTTCGAGACCAACCTGAGCTAGAGCAAGACCCCATCTCTGAAAATAGCTGGGTGTTCTGGTGGGCGCCTGTAGTCCCAGTTACATGGGAGGCTGAGGCAAGAGAATTGCTTGAGGCCAGGAAGTTAGTGCTGTGAGTTATGATGCCATGGCACTCTAGCATGGGTGACAAAGTAAGACTCTATCTCAAAGCATCAACAAACTCAAAAGAATCATTTCACCCAGTTCTTAGGTTTTTGCAGTATTTTTGTTATTAGGTCTGGCCTCATAGGTAAATTTTGCTTACGTGGTTTGCATCTGAGGACTAAAAGGGTGGTAGTAATTGTGGGGGTTGAGGCAGAATTATTATTTAACGTCAGGGTAAAACAACCATATAGTGCTTACTGATAATTCACCTGAGCCTGTTCCTGTTAACACAGCAAACACTAGGGAGTTTGGTTATAGAGCCTGCATGTCATGTGAAGGCACCCAGGATGGCTGTCACTGTATACAAGACCATTTGCTGTATACTTGGCAGACTGTATTGTACATAAGCACCGTATGTGTGGGCCATCAGCTAGAAGGGTCACATGGGTGGTACAGAATCTGCGTTCTGTGATATACATGTTAACATAAGAGATTTACTTTTATAAGGACCTCTAAAATTTAGCATTCAGAATTGTGATAGGGAAGAAAGATGTTTGAGAAAAATAGAGTCTAAGATTGGGATTTATCCAAGTTCTTTTACGTTTCTTAAGTTTTATTTCTCAAATAAAAGGTTTTCATATGTGGCTATTACCAGGAACATTATAATTTGAAATATCTTGTTCATTCTGTCTGGATTAATGTACTACACATTCTTTTATTTTTTATTTTTATTTTTTTTGAGACAGTCTTACTTTGTTGCCCTCGGTAGAGTGCTATAGCATCATAGCTCACAGCAACCTCAAACTCTTGGGCTTGAGCAATTCTCTTGCCTCAGCCTCCCAAGTAGTTGGGACTATGGACACTGCCACAGTGCCCAGCTATGAATTACAGATTCTTAAATACTTTTGTGAGGATATGTTTTACTCTCATTAATAAGCCATCTTATATGACTCAGTACTTTTAAGTCTGTCATTTTCTTTCCTGTTTAATTTTATACAGTTCCCCCAAATCACATTCTCTTCTAGTTCCAGCACAGTATCAATTCCTTGGGAAGTGAAGGGAAATGATTCTTTTCTCTCTAGTATCCAGTTCCCTAAACCCATACTCTCATCACAAGGCTAGGGGAATACATGCCATAAAAAAGGAATTATATCTCTGTTTTGACTGTTGGCATTATGTTTTGGTGTGGTTTTCTGATACATGTCTTTGTGCTGATGAAATTTTAGGCCTTTAGGTACCTAGGCTTGGTGTGTTCTGATTTACTTGGGGAAAGTACTAATTTGTTTTAAAAGATTATTTGCTTTTTTTTTTTTTTTTTGGTCTAACTAGGCTACCAAGACCTTTGATTAATCTTTTTATTTATTTATTTATTTTTTTATTTTTTGAGACGGAGCCTCAAGCTCTCGCTGTGGGTAGAGTGCCGTGGCATCACAGCTCATAGCAACCTCCAACTCCTGGGCTCAAGCGAGTCTCCTGCCTCTGCCTCCCAAGTAGCTGGGACCACAGGCGCCCGCCACAACGCCTGGCCATTTTTGGTTGCAGCCGTCATTGTTGTTTGGCGGGCCCAGGCTGGGGATTCGAACCCACCACCTTAGGTGTATGTGGCTGGCGCCTTAGCCGATTGAGCCACAGGCGCCAAGCCTGATTAATCATTTATCCACCCCAAGCCACATTCCCTGCCCCATCTTCTAAAAGGGAATAATACTATATGCTTCATACAAAAACTGCTAAGGAAATTACCTTCTCTTTTAGTTAGAAAATTTATGAACTAATTAGTTCAAAGAATGTAGGAGGTTTAAAAAATGGAGCATTAGGTTCTGTTTGTTTTTCTTTTATAAACTTTCCAGGCAACCTCTGGATTAGGGAATGTCCTACTGTCACATAATGTGCTCATTAGGGTACTTTCAGGGGAACTTGTATCCCAGTGTGTGTGGTTGTCCCAGCCGGCTCAGGTTTTGGTTATAGTTTCTCCGTTTTTTTTTTTTTTGCAGTTTTTGGCTGGGGCTGGGTTTGAACCCGCCACCTCCACCATATGGGGCCAGCGCCCTACTCCTTTGAGCCACAGGCGCTGCCCCTATAGTTTCTCTTTTTAAGTTAAAGTTTCAATTGTTTTATTCTTTAGAGAAGTCAAGGGCAGTTTGGAGGTGCTAGAGCTCCCCCTTGTGGGATTCTGAAACATGTCCTGTAGCAAACGAAACAGTGGTTTATTTTTAAGCTCCCAGCTAATAGAAGAATTATCATATTTACAATGACAAATTATAAATTCATCCAGAAATTTACCATGAATGATAAAGTATTAGGCTTTTAAATCACATTAGGTCATTGTGCAAATAGGATTGTTAATCACGTTCAAAATCGTAAGTTTGAACTTTTAATATTATCTCTTCATTTGAAGAAACATCTTAAGGTAGAGAATTGCCTTGTCAGGTTAAGACCTTAACATAGTTAAATTCTAGGTTAAAAAACCTTAATTATAAATGTGAACTTGAAAATATGTCAGTATGGTGCTCTAAGCATTTTTTTTTTTTTTAAGTTTCCAATCGGAAGTATATACTGAGTATCAGGTTATATATACCCTTTTATTTTATGGACATTGTTTACTATTATTAGCTTTTTTTCCTTTTCAAGCTTGCCAGATTCCACAGCATCTGTAGCTGTGTGGATCCCCACTCCCCCCCTCTTCCTTGAGTGCTGATTAAGTGATAGGTATTGTAGTAAAACGAACCAAACAATGTGCTTAGAATTAACAGAGGGGGTTGGGGGGGGGATAGACCTTGACCAAGTGGTTACATTATAGGGAGAAGTGTTATAAAGGTCATGGAAAAGGCACGGTGGGTGTGATTAATGAAGATTTATCTCAGCTGTGGTATCTATCTGAGGGGCGTATTTAAACATGAAGGGTAACTCAGATGTAGCTAGGGAGAGGGGCGGGTGTGTTGGGAAAGTGAGTTTAAGGCAAAGGACGCAAATTCAAAGGTTATAAGGCAAAACAGCAGAATGTAGACCATTGAGGCTAGAAGATGATCAAGGTGGTACAGGCTAGGTAAGTACCCAAGTTCTGTAGTTAAAGTAAGGGATTTGGGGCTTTTGCCAAGTGGGAAATACTTGAAGAATTTTAAGGGGAAAGTGGTATGACCAAATACGCATCTGAGTAAACTCTTTGTTACGCAGTGTGGAAAATGGAATGGAAAGGGCATAGATGGGTGCAGGGAGACTGGGAGGAAGTGACTGCACTGTGACCTTTTTTTGTAGTTTAGTGCCACTGGGGTACTTACTCAGACTTTGCATCAGAGTCTCCATCGCATGTACTTGACCCTGCTGTGGGGCATGTGTGATGGCCTGGCTATGGGACTGGATTTAGCCTTTGGGCACAGCTTGCCAACCCCTGATCTTTTAGGGTATGAAGAGAGAGGAAAGGGATACTGAGGAGGTACAATCAGAGTAGCTTGGTTATGTGTCTTTTTGAGGAGGGTTAAGTGAGAACGTGAAGTGAAGTTGGATTTCAGGTTTCTGGCTTAAACTGTATTAACGATGGTGCAGTTGAGGAATAATGGTGCCAAGATGAGGCACACAGTAAGGGCGGCTTGCCTGGGCTATGGGAGGATTCAGGGGCCCACCCAGTCAGTGGTTGGACATCAGGTATGCAGAGAGGTCCAAGCTAGAGAAGTCTTCAAGGGAAGCTTCAGTACGTCAGACCCCCACTGGGGAAGGGTGACGAGGACACAGACAGCATCCATGGTGACTCCGAAGTCTGATGGCTACCTAAGGAAGAGCCAGAGAGAAAGGAGAAAAACTAAGGAAAGGACAACTGGCTAATGATGTTCAAGAGGGTAGAGGGGTGAGCAAAATGAATGGCTTCTGTTGGATTTGGCCTGTGAAGATCCTTTGTACCTTTAGTTAAAGCAGTTTCAGACAGGTTGGGCTTTTTTTGTTTGTCTTTGATGATGGAATTTGTTCATAGAAAGACAAATGTCAGAATAAGCTTTTCCCCTATTAGATTTGGTTTACAGAGCACATTATTGTATTTAAGAATATTAGCAACAATTTTTTTCTTTTGGGACAGAGTCTCCATCACCCAGGCGGTGTAATCATTGCTCACTGCAACCTCAAACTCATATATACGTGTTTTTTTTTTCTTTCTTTTTTTGTAGAGACAAGCTTTCCCTGTGTTGCCCAGAGTGGGCTCAAATTCCTGGCCACAAGCAACGACTCTCTCCCCTTGAAGTGTTAGGATTATAGGTGTGGGCCAGGAGGCTCACCCTACTGATGTTTTTTTTTTTTTTTTCTTTTGAGACAGAGTCTTGCTCTGTTGCCCCAACTAGTGTGCAATGCATCATCAAACTCTGGGCTCAGGTGATCCTCCTGCCTCAGCCTCCCAAGTAGCTGGGACTATAGGCACGTGTGACCACACCCAGCTATTTTTTCCATTTTTTAAAATTTATTTTTATTTTTCGAGACAGAATCTCACTTTGCTGCCCTCAGTAGCATACTGTGGCTCACAGACTATGGCCTACATAGGTCACAGCAACCTCAAACTCTTGGGCTCAAGTGATTTTCTGCTTTAGCCTCCCCAGGAGCTGGGACTATAGGTGCCCGCCACAATGCCCAGCTGTTTTTAGAGATAGGGTCTCACTCTTGGTCAGGCTGGTCTCTTAACCTGTGAGTTCAGGGCAATCCACCTACCTTGGCCTGCCAGAGTACTGGGATTACAGGTATGAGTCACCACTCCTGGCCTAATTTTTCCATTTTTAGTAGAGAAATTGTCTTACCCTTGCTCAGGCTGTGATAATTTTTATAAAAGAGCCTTTCATTGATGATTGGTCCCATTTATAGACTTAAACTCCTTAAATTTTCTTTTTCTTCGAGACAGAGTCTCACTATGTCACCCTCTGTAGAGTGCATGGTGTCACAGCATAGCAACCTCAAACTCTTGGGCTTAAGAGATTCTCTTGCCTCAGCCTCCCAAGTAGCTGGGACTACAGGCACCCACCACAATGCCCTGCTATTTTGTGTTGTTGTTGCAGTTGTCATTGTTGCTTTAGCTGGCCTGGGCTGGGTTTGAACCTACCACCCTTGGTGTATATGGCTAGAGCCCTACCCACTGAACTATGGGTGCTGCCTCCTTAAATATTTTTATTGCATTTTAAATGTGATATATTTTATTCTTTTTTTTCTGTACGACTTTAATTGCCTAGATGACCATTAAAGTAGTTAAAAATGTATTTTTACATAATATACTTGGGTAAGTCTTAATCAGTCTGATAAACATAATGGAGGTGATTCTGCTTAATAATGCGTTTTCTAGGGGTTAATAGTTGCTTACCCACAATTAAGTCAGCGCAGGCTTTGGTGAATTCCTTCTTGATATTTTCTGATGCTCTGACCGTGACTCCCAGGCCCAGTCCCTTTTTATAATTACTATACCGGGAACATCAAGGGGAAACCTCATAGCCCAGGTGTAGTGATTCTGCATATTCACAGGTCTGTAGCCCCCACACTACCACCATATGGCTGTGTCTCTTGTTTGAATTTTATTTATTTATTTATTTTTGAGACAGAGCCTCAAGCTATCCCCCTGGGTAGAGTGCAGTGGCATCATAGCTCACAGCAACCTCCAACTCCTGGGCTCAAGCCAGTCTCCTGCCTCAGCCTCTCAAGGAGCTGGAACTGCAGGTGCCCGCCACAACGCCCGGCTATTTTTTGGTTGCAGCCGTCATTGTTTGGCAGGCCGGGCTGGATTCGAACCCTCCACCTTAGGTGTATGTGGCTGGTGCCTTAGCCACTTGAGCCACAGGTGCAGAGCCTGTTTGAATTTTTCAATTCCTTTTCTAACAGTTCTGTCCCTGTCATTCCTGGTGGCTGTTAAGGTCTTTGAACTTGACATTCTTTTCATACACTTCTGTCTCTTCCACCCATAGCTCTTCTACGTATTAAAAATGATGGCCATTGAATTTTGGACATCCCTAATGCTAATGGTTTTGTCTGATTTAAGGATTACTTCTAAGGGCATTGTATGGATGGAAGGCACTCAGAGAAACAATTAATTGGCTGTTACTGGGTAAACCTACCCTAAAACAAAAGTAGATCCTATGTTTAAACAAAATGTTCCAAGCATTAGAAACACTGGGAATTTTTGCCTTACTTGTGGTGCAGAGGTTCTCAACCTGTGGGTTGTGACCCCTTTGTAACAATGAAGATACCATCTTGGCATTAGGAAGGTTGAGAACCACTGCATAGAGTGTAAGCTCACTCACTGTTTTGCTCACTGTTGTATTTCCAGTAGATAGAACAATGCCCAGCATTTAGCAGATACTCAAATAGTTGTTGAAAGGGATGAATGAATGAATGAATGAATGAGTGTAGTTTCTGAATAAATGATGGATTGTTTACTGTTAAAATCTATAGTTTAGTAAAATATAGATTGTTAATGTTAGAGTGAGCCTTTTAAGTACTTTTCACCCTTTTTTCTTCTTTTAGGCAGAAACCAGGAACACTAGCCTGTTGCAGGTACAACTGGAATGCAGTTTACATAATAAAGTATGCCAGCTATTAAAGGTAAAATAAAATATTTAGTACTTTCACCCTGTCTTTCTTCTTCTTGGATTAAAAATAAAATCTGAGAACAGAATTGCTGTTTCATTTAAGTGCTTGTTTTTCTTTTGAAATTTGAACTCACAAATTTATCTTTTGTTTTTCTACTTTTCCCCCTCCTTCCAATCTCAGAGTTGTTATCTGGAATCTGATGATGTTTTGCGCCTACAAATGAGCATAATGGTAACAATGGAAAACTCCTCAAAAGAATTTGAAGAAAACACACAAGATTTGTTAGATCATCTCTCTATTGTTTATGTAGCTACAGATAAATCTGAGACCTCAGGTAAGGTGGAATTTTGTGAATTTTTATTAGAATATATATATAAATGCATCACCATTCTGTAGCATTTACTTGTAGATTATAACGTAGCAAATAGAGACAAAGAGACTTTGCTTATAATTACTAAAAAAATTATAATAGTAACTGGTTCTTAATCTGTAACTAATAAAGCTGTATTATTTTGGGGACAAGTTACGTGACAGCTGCACACTATTCTGAGTTTCCTTGAAAATGATTTTTCTTGGCATTTTGGAGATAGTAAACAAATTAAGTGGGCAGGCCAGTGTAATATAAATATTGACAAAATATTTGAAGTCTTGGGTTTCTTGTTGCAGTTGTAGTGTTTTGCGGAAGCAAAAATTATAACGTCATACTGTTTTATATTTTTAATAGTAGATAGGATGCTAGTTGTTCTTGGATTCTTGACAAGTTAGAGTAGAATTTTAGTGTTCGGGTTCATGAATTTTATCTTTGGAAATGTGTGTCCTACTTACCAGAAATAACCCAGTTCATCAGTTTACTTACCTAAGAACTTTTGTAGGATGCATGTTACCTGGTCCATGAATTCCATAATAGGATTTGCTGTTATCCTTTGGTTGTCAAGAATATGAGTATAGATGTGTAGAAATGATATATAAAAATATAGGTTGTTTTTTTTTTGGCAGTCTTAATTGTTGGTTAGACATTCACCTTCTAGTCCTCGGAATTGGCTGTGGTAGTGATGGATCAGCAGGGAGCTATCCTGTCCTCAGGTTCATAGTTTTGGTGATTTTCACAGTGGTCAGGTGAACGTCAGCGGGCTAGATCCCTGACCCACTGGGAACTTTCTGTTGGTGGGGGCTAAAAGGAAGCCTGCGTTTTGGGATCTCACTGTTTTATTCTTTCCAAATGTTGTTGTCTAAATGAGGAAACAGAGGGCTGTCTAATCAACAGGACTACATTTCTTTATTCAAAGCTGTCCAGTTGGCTAGTTTTATCCAGAAGAAATACAGTGTGATGCTAAACTCAGAATTTCCTCCCTGGTGGTTTGTCATCCTTTAGAGAGCCAAGGTTGGTAGGTCAGTCTTTTTGTAAGGACTTTTTTTTTTTTTTTAACAAGAATACCTAAAAGAAAACAGCTACAAGTTTTGATTTCAGTTTTGAGAAACATGTTGATGTTTTTTATATAGAAATGTATATTGTGATATTTTAATTACTTGATGAAGACATGGGAATGAGATGGTTCTTTGTTTTAATCTCATTGCTCTGATTCTTTTGGACAGATGATTCAGCAGTAAATATGTATATATTACATTCAGGAAACAGCCTTGTATGGATACAGGTAATTGTTAATGCTTACATAGAATAACATTTCAAATTGCAAGTGTGCATTTTGTTGTAGAATGTGAGGATTTTCAGAAACAAATGAGGATGCACTGTTTGTATTCCCTTTTGCCTTGATGTAAACCAGTTTTTCCTTGTTTGAAACACTATTTGTATGAAAGTTATCAGCAACCCTTGCATACCGTTACAGACACGGATACCAAGCAGTTTGTATGTGTGCTGTTCTGTGCTACTCAATTGTTTTAACAGTAGATTCAAACTGGATAAATATTCTCCCAGCTGGGAGTAGTAACGTGGGATTTTTGTTGTTGTTGTTATAGGATATACATCATTTCTCACAGAGAGATGCTCTGTCTCTGCAGTTTGAACCAGTACTGCTCCCTACTTCTACAACAAACTTTACAAAAATTGCTTCTTTTACTTGCAAAGGTACAGATTTAAAACATATTGGAGATTTTTTTTTTTTAACCTTTGTTATCTAGATACGATGGCAGATCTTCCTGTGAAATGACTTGGAAGGACAGTTGAGGCCTGGGTCGAACAGGTTTGGTTTCATTAAACCACAGCCTTCATAGTCGTAAGAGAAATATAGTGTGATATAAAAACTAGTGTTGACGCCACTTTTATTTTGCCACTTGAGTAGGATTTCGAGTTAAAAGCTTCACTGGTGATTAGTGAGACCAGGACATAGTGTGTCGGGTGGAGGCGCTGTTGTCTCAGGTGGCAGCAGTGTCTTTGTACCGCCCTGTTTTGTTTAGTTGTGTGGAATGTGACGTATAAATCCCACCTTACCTTTAGGTTCTTACTTAGGATTTAAAAGAGTTCTGCAGAGACATTCAAATGGATTTTAAACGTAGGAAAACCTAGCCTCATTCATATTTAGAGAAATGTTAAGTTAAAGCAACAACTGAGATATAATTTATTACCTAGATCAGTGATTTTCAGCTGGTGTGCCATAGCACACTAGTGTGTTGTGAGAGGATCTTTGGTGTCACGAAAAAAAAAATTTTTTTTTTTTTTTTTTTTGAGACAGAGCCTCAAGCTATCCCCCTGGGTAGAGTGCCATGGCATAACAGCTCACAGCAACCTCCAACTCCTGGGCTCAAGTGAGTCTCCTGCCTCAACCTCCCAAGTAGCTGGGACCACAGGTGCCCACCACAACGCCCAGCTGTTTTTTGGTTGCAGCTATCGTTGTTTGGCGGGCTGGGCTGGATTTGAACCCGCCACCTTAGGTGTATGTGGCTGGCACCTTAGCCACTTGAGCCACAGGCACTGAGTCTGTCACGAAAATTTTTAAAGATTATTAATTAAATTATATTTGAAAGAAGTTCAAAGCACAGTGAATACATTCTTGTTTATTATTTTTTACTCTTCTTTTTGATCGGTGTAATTTAAGTGTGATGCAGAAGTTTATAGGTTCAAGTGTGCTATGAGATAAAAAGGTTGAAAAACACCGACCTAGATCAATAAAAATAAAAATGCTCTTAATATTCTGTATTGGTAATGATTAGAAAAGAAAAAACGCTTGTGTTTTTGACAAAAGTATAAATTAGTTCAGGCTGTTGCTGAGGGAAAATTGTCAATCTCTGAAAAAAATAGATAAACATATATGCTCTTTGATCCTTAATTCTAATTTTAGGAACTAATTATACGCACATATGTATTTGGCAATCTAATGTATTTACAGAAATTGCATGTTTGTGGTGATAGAACAGCTTGAACATCCACTGATAGGTGACTGGTTACGTTGTAGTCATCTATAGAAGGACTTACTCTGCTGTTATCCAAAAGCATATATGGCCCAGTACTTTGGGAGGCCAAAGCAGGAGAATCCCTTGAGGTCAGGAGGTCAAGACCAGCCTTGGCAACATATCAAGAATCTACTAAAACATAATACATAGTAGTAAAAAATTAGCATGGGAGTGGTAATACACACCTGTATTCTTAGCTACACGGGAGGCTGAGGCAGGAGGATCGTTTGCACCCGGCAGTTTGAGATTACAGTGAGCGATGGTCTCATCACTGCACTTCAGCCTGCACAACAGAGTGAATCCCTGTCTCTTAAAAAAAAAAAAAATACATGGATGTGCAGTTCAAGCAGTGTGTGTACATTTAGTTTTTTTTAAGGATGTCTGTGAACTTGTATAGAACACCTGGAAGAATGCTTAAGAAACTGCTAACAGTCATTTCCTTTCAGATAATTGGGAGTCAGAGTGAAAGTCTTTTTTTTTTTTTTTTTGAGACAGAGTCTCAAGCTGTCCCCCTGGGTAGAGTGCCGTGGCATCACAGCTCACAGGAACCTCCAACTCCTGGGCTCAAGCGAGTCTCCTGCCTCCGCCTCCCAAGTAGCTGGTACCACAGGCACCCGCCACAATGCCTGGCTATTTTTTGGTTGCAGCCATCATTGTTGTTAGGTGGGCCCGGGCTGGATTCAAACCTGCCACCTTAGGTGTATGTGGCTGGCACCTTGGCCACTTGAGCCACAGGCGCCGAGCTGAGAGTAAAAGACTTTAGTAGTGTTTGAATTATTTTTGGAACTGTATCTACAGTTAAAAAAAAAAAAAGAGTGGGATATTAGCATCAGAATTAAGAATTCAGCACCAGCAATTTGGTATTATGACCTAAATCAAGGAGCGCTTTAAAATATTATTTTGCTATAGGAGCAGTGTTTTGAATGCAGTCCTCCTTTTTGCTACTTGGCTTAACTTTCTTTCTAGCTTATGGCTCCCCATGCCCCTATTTACTTCCTCAGCTGAGTGTCATTTTTCACTGTCATCTCTGGCAGACCCAGGACTCTCCTCTTACTTATGATGAATACAGAGCTTTATAAAGGAAAAGCCACAAAGCTTTGACTCCCCCACCCCAAAAAGAATAAATGAGAAATTGGTTTTTAAACGTGATGTGTTTAGGGGAGGGGCAGACAGTGTTCTAGTTAATTGGCAGTAAGCCAGAAGGACCAGAGGAGCTTCCAAAGAAGTATGCTACCATTTGTGTCTGATTCGCTAATCTAATGGAGACAAAATTGAGTCAAAAATTTATAGATATGTCATAAGTCTTACTTTGGTCAAGGCTTACTGAAACAAAAGATACCTATACTTCACGTTTATTTCTTTCTATCACAAAGCAGCTACAGCATGTGACAGTGCAATTGTAGAAGATGTGAAGAAGACAAAAAGCATTCCGACACTAACAGCGTGCCTCTCCTCTTCCGTGACTCAGGGGTAGGTTAATTCCACTCTCCCTGAAATGGTGTTTCCCCGCTCACTCTCTAGAAATGCTTTTAAGACAGAACTGACAGCACATGTCTGATTCCCTTTCTCTCTGGATTTGCCCCCCTTTGCAGAAGGTCTATTAGCAGAAGGGATAAGAGGAAGCTGAATTACTCAGTTCATTATCACCAAACCCAAGTTTCTTCACTGAACCCTTGAGAACTTTAGGACCAGTTTCCTATGGGGGACCCCATTTCAGAGAACTGAGATAGAAGCTCTTCTGCCGTTATATTCTTCTTTCCTTTTTTTTTTTTTTTTTTGGATTTATTAACTATTTTCTGTGGTGTGAAGTAACTTATTAAATCCACAGACACTGAGTAACTTCTTAAAACACCCACATAAAAATTGTTGTCATGAGTTCATGTCCCCCCAGTGTTGTGTTGATGGTGAACAAGGCACCGTTTATATATATATGTACATACACACACACACACACACACACAGATACATATGAATAAACAACTTAAAATCCACTTTAAAAAAAATAAATTACTCAGTTCATGAAATAGGGTCCAGGCTAGAGAGCCAGGTGTGTGAAAAGGATACATATTCACCTGGTATTTCTGAGTTGCTTTGGGGTCCTGGTTTGCCCTGCTAGCCTTCGTGAGCTGTATTGGTTGGGGCCTTGTCGATTCCCATGCGAGTGAGCCAGAAGGTTGAAGGAGGTGATTGCTAAGGTCATTGCCAACACCATCGTTCCTTCAATAATGTACCCTGCTCCTGTTACTGCAGTCAGGGGTTTGTTAGAGTACTGACAGTTGTCCTACACTCATGTCCTCTGTTCACAGGTATTTTAGAATGGACTCGTCAGCGACACAGTTTCATCTAGAGACCCTTGAGAACACATCAGGAGTTTGGTCAATATGGTACCACAATCGTTTTGAGCACAGTGTTGTATTAAATGATGTGTTTGTTTCCAAGGAGACCAAGCACATTTTGAAGGTACATAAGAGTATTTCCACCCCTCTGCAAGCTTTAGCCTATTTTAAGCTTTGTTTAAGGTCAAATGCTATGAAATTATTACCCTTAACATTTAATTTTAACTTATGATTTTTAAAGTATTTTTCTTTTGACATTTTTAGAAACAATTTTAGGAGATCATTTCTTTCTCTTTTTTTTTTTTTTTTGAGACAGAGCTTCAAGCAACCTCAAGCTCCTGGGCTCAAGCGAGTCTCCTGCCTCAACCTCTCAAGTAGCTGGGACCACAGGTGCCAGCCACAACACCTGGCTATTTTTTGGTTGCAGCCGTCATTGTTGTTTTGGCAGGACTGGGCTGGATTTGAACCCGCCACCTTAGGTGTATGTGGCTGGTGCCTTAGCCACTTGGCCACAGGCACCAAGCCTCTTTCTCTTTTTTTAATCCATATTTCAAGGAGGACCAGGATATATTCTTTAAAAATACTAGCTTTCACCATTATTCAAAAACATATGATTTATACTAATTAGACTATATTTAGGAAAACTAAGCCTGGCTCTAACAAATACAATCAGTGTAACCTGGTTTCTTATGCCCTCAATGAATCCCCAACAATTAAAAAAAAAAAAAATTGAAAAGGCTCGGCGCCTATGGCTCAATCGACTAAGGCGCCAGCCACGTACACCTAAGGTGGTGGGTTCGAATCCCCAGCCTGGGCCCGCCAATCAACAATGATAGCTGCAACCAAAAAATGGCCAGGCGTTGTGGCGGGAGCCTGTGGTCCCAGCTACTTGGGACGCGGAGGCAGGAGACTCGCTTGAGCCCAGGAGTTGGAGGTTGCTATGAGCTGTGATGCCATGGCACTCTACCCAGGGGGATAGCTTGAGGCTCCGTCTCAAAAAAAAAAAAAAAAAAGAACGTGGATGACTCTTGCACACGTGCAGCTGAGAGGGGCCGAGGCCCCAAAGTACACCATCTGCGATTTCAGTTATAGAGTCCCAAACAGAACTGATGTAGGGTGAGAAAAACTCACCACATGTGGAACCACCCTACAGACTGATGAAGGGGTGCCAGGCGAGAACTAGGCTAAAGGTCCCCAAAGCTGCCAAGGAGCAGGCTTAGGTACAATAATGATCAGCCACATGCCCCCCATTTGCTTGACAATGGCCTCTGTCCACTCTGTCTGCTTCTTTCCCCTGGAGTCACACATAGTTGTCCTTACAGGACATTACCTCTTTGGAACCTGCGGGTAGTTGTGAGATATCTTCCAGGGCCTTCATTTCCGTGATGGATCCACCCAGACCCAGGAACTCACTCAGTTGGTCTGGTGACCCCCACACAAGAACTTGGTCTTGCATTCCAGGGGACTGGCTGGTGCACCCATGCAGCTGCCGATATCATTGGACGGATGGCTCCATCCCAAACTCAGCCAATTAGCAGACACTGATTACCTAAATCCCTTGCCGGTCAAACGATCTTTAAAAACCCTGTCTCCCCAATTTTCAGGGAGGTGAATTTGAGAAATTCCTTCTGTCTCCCCACTTACCACTATGCAGAATAAACTCCTTCTTTGCTGTAAACCCTGATGTCTCTGGGTATTGACTTTCCCTGGAGTAGCGGGAAGATGAACCTGGTTGGTTGGTAAAACCCGCATCTTTAGAGTTATAGATCTGTAGTGATTGTCTAGCTGATGCTGGAATCCTGGTGGGGAAGCAGCCACCACCTAAGAGGGCCCAGCATGCTCTGAAGTGTCCCTTCCACCTTGGCCTCAGTCACCACTGATACCTCCACTGGCCAGAGCAGCTTACACGAGAGACTGGGAAATCAGCCCAGAGTCACAGTTAGCAACCAACAGGCAAACCTGGGTCTGCCTTGCTCCTAAGCTGGGGTTGCCAGATTTAGCAAATGGAAATGCAGGATGTGTTCTGCAACCACTGCAATCTGCAAAGAAGATGTGCAGTTATTTGAATTTCAGGGAAATACCCAATGATGTTTTTTAGGATAAGTATGTCTCATGCACACAGGGGTGGTGAACCTGCCATCTTGGGCCCAGATGAGGCCTTCTGGATTGTTGAATGCGGCCTTTTGGCTGAATTCAAATTTTACAGAACAAATCCTTTAAGTAAAGGGCTTTGTCCTGTAAAGTCTGACGAGTTATCTGCATTTTATCTGGCAACCCCAGAGAGCTCTTGCTGTCTCTGCCCCTTGGTCCCCACCAACTCTTCCGGCAAGAGACTGAGCAGCACAGGCCACCATGTCACTGAGGGCCTCATTGTATATTCATAAATTGCCAGTCTGATTTGCATTCCTGCAGTGGTCAGAATCCTCTTGGTCACAAGTGACAGAAACACAACGTCAACTACTTTAGCTAAGAACGGCAGCTTATCAGCTGACGTCATCAGACTTCAGGAAGGATAGCAGCAGGGACTCTCGCTCCTTGCCTTGCTTGCTCTTCCCCTCTCTGAGTCAGCTTTGCCCGTGAGCTGCATCCTAGTTCCCAGGCTCCCATTTTTCCCTGAGTGAGGGAGAGGCATCTTCTCTGAGAACAGTCCATGGAAGAGCCCATCTCAGGTCACATGACCTCTGCAGGTTACACCTGGTGGCCTCCCCCAAGGATGAAGTGTCCACCTCACAGCAGAGTCAGCACCACCTGGAAACTTGTCTGGGCACGTGGGTGTCTCAGAAATACTGAATTATTAATAGAATCTGGGAAACAAGCCCTCCAGGTGATTCTGACGCACCCACAGGCAGAGAACAGCTGTCCTGGCTGGGCGGAAACTGCTATTTCTAGAGGAAAGAAGGGTTCTGGGCAGAAAACAGTAATATGGAATATGACACCATCAGCACCCAGCTGCTCTGAGCCTCTGACAGTAGGTGAGTCCTCACCAAGTCTGTCTGTCTGTCTTTCTTTCCCTCCCTCCCTCTCTTCCTTCCTTCCTTCCTTTTGTAAGACACAGTCTCATTCTGTTTCCTGGGTAGAGTGCCGTGGTGTCACAGTTCACAGCAACCTCAAATTCTTGGGCTCAAGTGATCCTTTTGTGTCAGCCTTCGAGTAGCTGGGACTATAGGCACCCGCCACTGTGCCCTGCTAGTTTTTTTCTATTTTTAGTAGAGGTGGGGGATCTCCATTTTGCTCAGGCTGGTTTCAAACTCCTGAGCTCAGGCAATCCACTTGCCTCAGCCTCCTAGATTACAGCTAGGATTATAGGCGTGAGCCACCGTGCTCGGCCTTAACAAGTTTTGACAGAGTTGCATCCCAGAGCTTGCAGGCGCTCAGACCATGGGGTCCCCTGACTTTACGAGGAAGGTGCACAGGTTGGGGTCCCTCGCTGGCCCCCCTTCTTGGGGCGTTCCCAGCTAGGCAGCTTTCAATTCCTGCCCCCCAATCCAGCAGCCCTTTATCTGCAATCAGCCGTGAGCCACCCATCATCAGTATCCAAGCAGGGCAATTAAGTGATAAAAAGAAGGTTGCTGGTTTCATTTGTCCCTTTACAGAGACATAACAGGAGCTTTTTACATTTTGCAAAACTAAATAATCATATTAATATGCCTAACACAATCACGGCTTCTTCACATGCCGTTCTTGTTTCACTGAAGACATTAAGGCAGACATTTCAAACTGTATCTTCGCATCTCCAACGTTAACGAACTATTAGACACTAATTGTTCTGGGGTCTAGCCACCTCTCTAAACAGGCAAGGCTTTCCATTTGCAGAATTTAAAACATACCAGGGCAATTTGTGTTCCTTAATAGCAACAAATTTGTTAGCTCGACTCGAAACTCGGAAAACCTGGAAAGCTATTATGTAAATACAGATAATGTTGCTCCAATGATGGTAATTAATGCGAAGATCTTCAGAATGGCATCTCTTTGTGATTTGGTCTGAAACGGGGAGCATCTCACAGCCTGTGTGTGGCATCAAGAATCCCCTGAGTCTGGGTGGAGGGAGGGTTAATTGGTGGGACCAGACCTACGGTGCATCTTACAAGGGTACACGTGAAACCTACTAAGTGTAGAAAATAACTAAGAAAATGCCATGAAGGCCATGTTAACCAGTTTGATGAAAATATTTCAAATTGTATATAAAACCAGCACATTGTACCCCATGACTGCATTAATGTACACAGCCAGCAATGATTTAATTAAAAAAAAAAAGAATCGGCTCAGCGCCTGTGGCTCAATTGGCTAGGGCGCCAGCCACGTACACCTAAGGTGGCGGGTTCGAATCCCCAGCCCGGACCCGCCAAACAACAATGATGGCTGCAACCAAAAAATGGCCGGGCATTGTGGCGGACGCCTGTGGTCCCAGCTACTTGGGAGGCAGAGGCAAGAGACTTGCTTGAGCCCAGGAGTTGGAGGTTGCTGTGAGCTGTGATGCCATGGCACTCTACCCAGGGGGATAGCTTGAGGCTCCATCTCAAAAAAAAAAAAAAAAAAAAGAATCCCCTGAGCCTGGAGAAGCCCTTTAGCTTCCTCAGAAGGAATAAGAAACAGAGGATGAAGAAACTCTTCCTCTGAAGCCCCAAAGCTAACCCCGGCAGTGCCCTGGCAGCTGGCTGTCTTCCTTCCTTCCTGTCCCTCACTGCCTCTGAAATGGTCAGTTCTATTTCGAAACAGAGCACTGTGTCTGATATCAAGTCATCTAATTTTTTTTCTGAGACAGAGTGTCACTATGTTGCCCTCCGTAGAGTGCTGTCGAGTCACAGCTCACAGCAACCTCAAACTCTTGGGCTTAAGCTATTCTCTTGCCTCGGCCTCCCAAGTAGCTGGGACTACAGACACCCACCACAACGCCCAACCATTTTTTGGTTGCAGTTGTCACTGTTCAGCAGGCCTGGGCGGGCTCGAACCCGCCAGCCTTGGTGCATGTGGCCAGCGCCCTACTCACTGAGCTACGGGCGCCGAGCCCATCTAATTTGTTTTTAAAGCAGTGTCATTAAAAGCTGTCAATGTTGATCATGTATGGATTGCATGTTTCAGGGAAGGCTGGGCATTAAGATTCTGTTTGCTGTTGCAGGAAGGGCCTCCTGATCAGCTGATCCATTCTTTGTGAGCCCCAAAGAAAAGAAATGGTAAGTGAAACTAATGACCCTAGGTTATGGACAGGGTACCTGGGGGCCTGGATTGCTGTCCCTCCCCCCTTCATCGCCTGACCACAGATCAATGACAACATCTCCTGAGTTGTACTGGGTTTCAGTCACTGTGCCAGGTGCTGAAAGGATAGAGTGACGGTTAAGATGTGGCCTTGAAGAAGCTTCCAATGCAATGTGGGGATCAGACCTGACAATACATTAGGGAAAATAAAATGCAGAATAAAAACAGAGCGATCTGTCTTGATGTCTTGTCCCGCTTGCCACGGGGTCTTTCTACCTGCTGTTTTCTCCGCCTGACTCATCTCCCTCCCTTCACCTCCCAATGCCTGTCCATCCCCCCCTGCCCCGTCCCTTCCCCAGCCACCTGGGGAGTCAGTTGCTCTGACGCTTTCTCATCACACACTCAAGTTTCTTGTTCTTAGAATAGCTCTGCCGTATTTTTATTGCTAACCTTTGTACTCATCTACATTGAAATATAAATGAGTATATTCTGTGTATACTGAAACTGTGCTTACGGGCCACGTGTGGTGGCTCATGCCTGTAATCCTAGCACTCTGAGAGGCTGAGGCAGGCCAGTTGCCTGAGTGCAGGAGTTCAAGACCAGCCTGAGGAAGAGTGAGACCCTGTCTGTAAAAATAGCTGGGCATTGTGGCAGGCACCTATAGTCCTTCCTACTTCGGAGGCTTGAGGCAAGAGAATCATTTGTGCTCAAGAGTTTGAGGTTGCTGTGAGCATGACACCATAGCACTCTACCCAGGGTGACAGAGTGAGACTATCTAAAAAAAAAGAAAGAAAGAAAGAAAGAAAAAGAAGAAAGAAAAAAGAAAAAAACCCAGTGCTTGTATGCACACAGCAACAACCATCTTTATGCATGCCTGTTGAAATAACAGAAGATCTTGGGACAGGGGCAACTTGGTCTTGACTGCAGGCAGCATATCCAACATCCCTCTGAAGGCCGCTGCCAATTCTAGGCATCATGACAACCAGAAAACTCCCCACGAACTTCCCAAGTCCCAATTCCTCCATTCAAGAACCACCACTGTAGAAATCCAACATAATTGCCTACATCCAAACCTGTTACCCCGATGGGGTGCACAGCACGGGCAGAGATGGACGGTCACAGTGTGGAAGCATCAGGCCTCCATCACTTCATTCATTCAACACGTTTCCCTGTGCATACTCGTGTAGGCTGTGTCCCGGGGACCCAGGGTGAGCCTACCCTGACAAGGTCCCAGCTTTCACAGAGCTTTCAAGGTACAATGGTAACACAGGCTAGAGCAGGTGTCTTGGACATTCAGGTAAATGGAAGCTTCGCACCACTATGGGTCAGAATGTGCTGGAAGGAGGAGTTAAAGCACTTTGCAGGACTTCTCCAAAGTTGCATATCTTGGCTGAGTGTTAGTATGTTGCCTAGAAGATATATTTTTTTTAATTTTACTTTTTATTTTTTCTAGACCATATCACTGAGAAGATACCCTTGGCTAGGCATGGTGGCTCATGCCTGTAGTCACAGCACTCTGGGAGCCTGAGGCAGGTGAATTGCTTCAGCTCAGGAGCTTGAGACCAGCCTGAGCAAGAGCAAGACTTCATCTCTACTAAAGATTAAAAAACTAGCCGGGTGTCATGGTGGGCACCTGTAGTCCCAGCTACCTGGGAGACTGAGGCAAGAGGATTGCTTGAACCCAAGAGTTTGAGGTTGCTGTGAGCTGCGACATCATAGCACTCTACCCAGGGTGACAGAGTGAGACTCTGGCTCGCTCTCTCAAAAAAAGAGAAGATATTATCGACTATTGATTTTCACATGTAAAATCATAAGTCTGCCCATCTCAGTTGAAATGAAAAAGGCACCTTTATCAGATATGGAGGTGAGATAGAACAAAAGAGATGGCTCTTACTCTGGATGACAGAATTAAGATTTGACAAACTTTAGCAGGTTGAGAGGGTAGTTGGAGACCAACAGGAATAAATCAAATGATGACGAGTGCCGTAGACCCCCGGGCCCCATAAATACAGTGTGAGGGAGACCTAGCTTAGGAGATGTTCATATGAAATGTGGGGGAGTTTGGGGCCTAGCCAGACATGTGACGGGACGGGTGACCACTAAGTAAATGCAGCCAATGGCCGTAAGGGCCCGTGGCAGGGAGCGAGTGGTCCCGTGGTGGGGAGTTTTTCTCTCCATGTTACACTTGACCTGCACCTGTACTTCACACTGTCACTGAGCCCCGCACTGTCCCTTGTGGCTTATGAGAGTCCCATTACCATCATGGAGACCTGACATGAGGCTCAGTAGGGAGGGTGTGGCCTTTCCACTCAGATGTCCTTCTGAATCTCAATTCTGCCACCCTTCAGCTGATGTTGGCCGAGTCAGTCCAGCTTTCTGAGTCTCATCACCTTTGAGATGGCAACAGCAGTGTGGATTGCGATGGCTAAAGGGGGCAATTTCTCCTCCGTGCAGGGCCGGCCTGCAGGCGCAGAGGGCCCTTCCCTCCAGTTTTCTAAGAACGGGTGTGATTCTGTCTCCTCTTTCTTTTCCATCTAGGTTTGATGAACACTTAAGACACGACCCAGAGTGACTGCAAGGGTTTTGTTACCCGTCCCAATTAGATATTACAGAAGCTGCCTAAATCTGGGTGCCCACGCCTCGGGGAAGCGAAAGCTGGAATTGTCCGGCCTTTGTGCTGAGGGACACAGCCATCATTCTCCTAAAGCCTTCAGGTCAGCTCTTCAGTCTGCTAAACAGAGTTTGCCTATCAATAATCGGCTGCTTATTGATTTCCTCACCCTGAGTCATGCGGTTAATGGCTCCATTTTTCCAAGCCGGAGCTAGATGAAGAGGCCACGAGATGTTGAAAGATGGCTATTTGGCGTATCATTTAGGAGCATGTTAATCCCAAGCACGAATGACCTATCCAGAGTTTGGGTGTCTCTGGCTTTTAAGAATGGAATTGAGTATTGATTTCTATAGCATTCTCTTACCGTTTAATTAAACAAACCACAGTCCCCGGCATGCTGTGGCCATCCAGTCTTATACTCATTAACGAGCTAAATGGAAGATCTACGAGCTACCCCCACACGCACCTGTCACAGCTCTGTGAGCACGGGAGCAGCAGCTTCTTGACAATTCCGGGTGGAATTTACAGCTGGCGTCCACTTCTTGTGTAAGATGGACCCTATTCAAATCCTAAGTAAATAGCCCTTGTTCCATATCATCAGGCAAGGGGAGTATTTGCAAATATTGAGTGTTCGATAAATATTTGTTATGTGAAGCTAAATACTTGAAGGGAGTGTTCTGTCTGGTATTTTAATTCTGTTGCCACTGGAAGAGGAGGTAGCTTCCCTTTTAAAACTGACACTGGCCTATCTTTCCCAGCACTGGTGCAATGTCTCAAAGTGGCTTTCTTTCTGGAGGTCTTAACTGCTCAGAATGAATGGGATTCTTAGCACTGTGCACTGTGTTCTGTTATTTGGCACAGGGTTCCAGGCTGTCTTGTCTACCACGTACCTAATCCATTTAATCAAAGCTCTCGCCCCTTAGGCAGCAAGGACTGTCTGTGACACTGGAGTGTTCTTCATGGATGTGGCTGCCCGGCTTGGCCTCACGAGCAGGACCTGCCTGGCACGAGGGCTGGGTGGGGAGGGGACTGTATCCTGTCTCCCTGAGGGAGCTGAGTGTGCCCCATGGGGGCCTCACTGTCCAAGCCAGGAGCTTAGGATAGTGGTATTTCCAAAGGATTATTTTAGTCTCCCAGGGAGGTTTGGGGCAGATTCCGTTTTCTTCATCTTGTTACATTTCTGACTGCGTGTTTGCTCCCCGTATCATTAAGGGTCCCCGTCTGGCCGCCAGCTCAGGGTCCAGCTGGGCTCTGGTAACAACTGGGATCTAAGGGGAGCGGGCAGAGGTGAGTGGGAGGAGGGTGAGAAGCGTGTGTGTGTTTGTGCAGCTCGAGGGTGGCAAGGTCAGAGCAATGGGAGGCCGTACCTGGGTAGGTGGCAGCACTGCACACGGGTCTCTGCTCTCCTTCCCAAGGTGCCCCTGGGGGTGGCATCTACTCCCCTCCCTGCTGATTTCCGGCTTCCTCGTGGGGTTTGCTTTGGTCTCTGCAATGTGAGCAGACATAACGCAGGCCACGTGGCACCAGAGGCTCTACAAGTGCTGTCCTGGTTGGCTTGACCGCCCATGTGCTCACTCCTTGCCTTGGGACAAGCATGTCCCAGGAAGCCATTGGACCTTCAGGAATCATAAACCCACCCAGCAGACCAGAGCCTGGCTCACAGCCAGCACAGAGCTGAGCCTGACGGATGACTGGGAACTAAAGACGTATGAGCCCAGGAACCTGGTGGGACTGTTTATTACACAGCATCAACGCAGCAGTCCCTGACTGACACAGCGGCTATGTCCAGCACAGGGGAACAAGGTGCAAGAGGTGGAGAAGGGAACGACAGCAGGGATCTGAGTCCATGACCCAACTCTGAGCCACGTGCTTTGTCTGAGATGGTAGCTTCTTGCTAAAAGCTGTCAGAACTCCCAGCAACTGATTTCCCTAACAGATAAATACATCTCTGTGACATTGTCACAGGTGCTCAGGGAGCCCTTGGCCAGGACATGAATGGCAGCACTGCTTGTCAAGGGGCACAGTGGATACCACGGGAACATCCATCACTGGGAGAAATGAGAGAATCTACGGCGGTGTATTAAAATTCAATGGGATATGGAATGGGAGAGAAATGGAGTGACTTAGAACCACACACACTCACTCGGATGCATTTCACAAGCAACGTGGAGCCGGAAAAGCCAGTTGTGGAATGACGCACTTGGAGTGACAATATTTACAGAAAGGCTCAGAACCTAAGGAGCACGCAGACTGTTCACGGATGCACTGCTACATATCAGAAGTGCAGAAACACACGGGAAGGAGATCACCCCACGGACGAGGGAGAACCAGGGGCTGGGGGAGCAAAGGCTTGAAGGAGCTCAAGAAATCTCACCCCAAAATATGACGCCTTGGTGTAAAGAGTATTTCGAATTTCAAAAGACTTTGGAGGGGCTTTCCCTCTGTCTGCATGAAGCCAGAGAGACCCGTCAAACCATCCAGTCAACTTTCCTTCCTCTCCCTATTATTATTATTATTATTATTATTATTCTTTATTTGAGATAGAATCTCACTCTGTCACCATGGGTAGAGTGCTGTGGCATCAGCCCAGCTCACAGCAACCTCAAACTTCTGAGCTCAGGGGATCCTCCCAGAGTGCTGGATTACAGGCATGAGCCACCGCACCCAGCCTTCCCTCCCTATCTCAGTATGTTGCAGGAAAGAAGAATACAACCAGCCCCGGCCCCCATCATTTTAATATAATACATGTACCTGCCTCTCAGGTTATTTAATTTCCAAAGAGGACCATGTACAAGTCTGCTTCCCCCGTCGTTCTCCCAAGCATCCCAGTAACCATTCATTACCCCTGAATGGAATTCCCTCTATGCCTCATCTCCCTCCTCTAGAATAAGGGAATGTAAATTTCTGGCCCCTTTTGGGATACTGGGCAGTCACTCCATGATTCTCCTTTTGGGCAAGGTAAATAAATTTCTTTCCTTTATTATTATTATTTTTTTTTTTTGGAGACAGAGTCTCACTTTGTTGCCTCGGGTAGAGTGCCCTGGCATCACAGATCACAGCAACCTCAAACTCTTGCCTCAGGCTCAAGAAGCTGGGACTACAGGCACCTCCCACAATACCCGCCTATTTTTAGAGACAAGGTCTAGCTCTTGTTCAGGCTGCTCTTGAACCTGTGAGCTCAGACAATCCACCCGCCTCAGCCTCCCAGAGTGCCAGGATTATAGGCATGAGCCACTGAGCCCGGCCCTTCTTTCTCTTATTAATCTGCTTTACTGTGAGTTGATCTTTCAAGAACCATCTGGGGCAAAAGGGAAGTTTCCTTTCACCCTCCATAGGCTTTTGAGGCAGATTCACAAGGGGCCTCAGAGAATCGGTGATGCTTTATCCTTAACAAAAAAAGAGAGAGATTTGAGAAAATGTGACAATTGGCAAAGATTTGATCAAACTGTGTGCTGGGTACACAGGCATTGATCGTACTGATCTCTTTGTATGTTTGAAATGTTTCAGATAAAACCATTTTTAAGAAAGACATGTCCAGGCTGTGTGATGTTTGTGGGGTGATCAAGAAGGTGGTTAAGGACCTGAGGGCATGTGAGGGGGGAATCCCGGGGGAAGGCTGGGAGTCTATGGCAAGTTGGATCCCCCCAGAAGCTGCCTCTGAGTGGAAAGACTCTGAGATCTGGACATCATAGCATCAGTAACCGTTAACCTTTGATACCCACAGATGTTATGGCTAGAATTTTAATAGCATTTTAAAAATGTTTAATTTGGAAATATTTCCAGTCTGTGAAAGAGCTGCAAGAACAGGACGATGAACTCCATATACACACGCCCTTCCCTGAGTCTCTGACCTGGGCACACACGTTAACACAGGATGTCTCGGGTTCAGGACACTGAACTCCATATACACATGCCCTTCCCTGAGTCTCTGACCTGGGGCACACATGTTAACAAAGGATGTCTCGGGTTCAGGACACTGAACTCCATATACACACGCCCTTCCCTGAGTCCCTGAGCTGGGCACACAGGTTAACAGAGGATGTCTCGGGTTCAGGACAATGAACTCCATATACACACGCCCTTCCCTGAGTCCCTGACCTGGGGCACACACGTTAACACAGGATGTCTCGGGTTCAGGACACTGAACTCCATATACACACGCCCTTCCCTGAGTCTCTGACCTGGGCACACACATTAACAAAGGATGTCTCGGGTTCAGGACACTGAAGTCCATATACACACGCCCTTCCCTGAGTCCCTGAGCTGGGCACACAGGTTAACAGAGGATGTCATCCTTCAAGGTTCTCTTGGGAAGCCTTCTTTGACCTCTGAGTTATATAAGTTGCAGGCATCTTGATATTCACCCTGAACTATTTCCAATGTGTCCCCTAAGTTCAAGGACATCCTCTTCTAAAATCATGACACAGTGATCAAGTTCAGGAATCTCAATACTGATCCAATACTTATCTAAATAACAGTACATAACTGCTATTTTTTTTTTTTTTAGACAGAGTCTCACTCTGTTGTCCTGGATAGAGTGCCAGGGTGTCATCATAGCTCACAGAAACCTCAAACTCTTGGGCTCAAGTGATCCTCTTGTCTCACCCTCCCGAGTAGCTGGGACTACAGGCACCTGCCACAAGGCCTGACTAGTTTTTCTATTTTTAGTAGAGATGGGGTCTCTCTTGCTCAGACTGGTCTCAAATTCCTGAGCTTGAGCAATCCATCCACCTGCCTTGGCCTCCCAGAGTGCGTGAATTAGAGGCACAGGCCACCATGCCCCACCATAAGCTTTCTTTTTTTAATTATTTATTTATTTATTTTTGCAGGTTTTGGCCGGGGCTGAGTTTGAACCCACCACCTCCGGCATATGGGGCTAGCGCCCTACTCCTTTGAGCCACAGGCGCTGCCCAGCTTTCTTTTTTAAATGATAGCACTGGTCCCCCAATGTTGGTGAGATTGCAGAACCTCATCCCACACTGATGGGGGGATTTTAAATATATATCTCTCTCAAGGTCAAATTTGGAAACCTTTATCAAAGCTTTTCCATCATTTAGTATCTGTGAACTTATTTTAATAAAACAATTGGCTCGGCGCCTGTGGCTCAATCGGCTAAGGCACCAGCCACATACACCTAAGGTGGCGGGTTCGAATCCCCAGCACGGGCCCGCCAAACAACAATGATGGCTGCAACCAAAAAAAATGGCC
>CAUYQV010157353.1:0-12709 GCA_963574575.1 Galagoides demidoff | reverse complement strand
GCCTCCCAAGTAGCTGGGACCACAGGCGCCCGCCACAACGCCCGGCCATTTTTTGGTTGCAGCCATCATTGTTGTTTGGCGGCCCGGGCTGGGGATTCGAACCCGCCACCTTAGGTGTATGTGGCTGGCGCCTTAGCCAATTGAGCCACAGGCGCCGAGCCAATAAACAAAATCTTAAAAAAAAAAAAAAACCCTCAAGACAGGGACAGTAGAGCATAGCATGAAACCAAGCACAGGCCCTCTGTAACTGAACAGGCCGTGGTGCAGAAGCTAGCCTATAACCTCCAGAGCCCCTGGAGAGAATGAGGTACCAGAATACTAGTCCCCCTTTACCCAGGCTGAGCTGAGTCACAGCACGGTCCCAAGGTAAAGGTGTAGGGGGTGGTTTCACTTTTCCTTTTTCGAGACAGAGTCTCACTCTATTGCCCAGACTAGAGTACTAGGTGTAAGCCTAGGTTGCAGCAACCTCCAATTCCTGGGCTCACGCCTGGCTAGTTCTTTCTATTTTTTGGAGAGATGGGGGGGGTCTCATTCTTACTCAGGCTGGTCTTAAACTTCTGAGCTCAAGGGATCTTAAAGCCTTGGGCTCCCAGAGTGCTAAGATTATAGGCTAAAGTGCCCAGTCTCGATTTTCTATTTGATGAGAATGTTGCAATTTGGACAATGTTGCAAATGGACCTAACTTTGTAGCTGATTTCATGTACTTTTGATGGTTCCATTACACTTCTGATAGTTGCACTGTTTTCTTTTTTGTGGGAGGTTTGGAGTGGGGAGTGGGGACAGTGCTTTCTCCCCCATCCCTCCCCACCTGTGCCCCAGCAGGGAGCACGGTTAATGTCTGAGCAGGTGTAATATTTTCCCCGCTGGCACAAATGTTTGGAGCCAAGAATGTATAAACCCCTATATTATGTCAGATGTCATTTATATCAAACTACCCCTCCCTAATCTGACTAATTACCTCACGATTAACACTGGTAGTCTGGTTTTGTAGTTCATCTATCCTCCTTGAACTTCAGATTCCTTCATCTGTAAAATGAAGATAATTATATTTCACAAGGGGCACTGTAAGTATTAAATATATGAAAAGCTTTTAAAAGAGTCTTAAGGTCTAAACAGATGCCAGCCCGTCAGATCTGCTCAGCAGTTGCTTGGTTGTTGTGGACAGGGGATCTCAGGACCACTACAGCTCGAAAGAAACCTCCTGGCACCATCCAACTCTCCGGGCTCTGGTATATTCTGAACAATCACCTGCTGATCTAAATTCAGTGTCTGAAGCAGCTTCCTTTGCCAGGGAGATCCCCTCGGCTTGTCAGTTATGTTTCAGATCACAGATCAATAATCCTGCTTATATAAGCCAGACTCTTGTGACTTGGGACGGCTTCTTAGTTTTAATAGCTCCTTCCTGACCTGAGAGTCCAGATGCTGAACAGGAGGGTTAAAAGGAAGCAGGTAATCATTCCTACTCACTTCCTGGTCTACACACACTTGGGTAACACTCTTATTAAATAAATGTGCTGAAGACAGATACACGTGTTACAGATGGTACCATAATTTACCTTTGTGACGCAGTGGATAACATGGGGAGTCTTCCATGGTCCTCAGGCTTTCACTGACTCTACCCTCTGCCTGGAAGATGGCCCCATGAGGGCTTTTGAAACCCTCTTCAGGGCCAGGTGCAGTGGCTCACACCTATAATCCTAGTATTCTGGGATTCTCCCCAAAGTGGGAGAACTGCTTGAGGTCAGGAGCTTGAAACCAGCCTGAACAAGAGGAGTGATCCTGTCCTTACTAAAGACAAAAATTACCCAGGTGTGTGGCAGGTGCCTATAGTCCCAGCTACTAGGGAGGCTGAGGCTGGAGGATTGCTTGAACCCAGGAATCTGAAGTTGCTGTGAGCTAGGCTGACACTATGGCACTCTAACCTGGGCAACAGCATGAGACTGTTTTTTTTTTTTTAAATTAAATAATGTTGATACTTAGATGTCAATATTTGGGAAGATGAAACAAAACCAGCTGAAATCCACAAAACCATGGACTGAGGAAGCCTTTTGCGGACTCCGGTCTATAAACCATTATGGGAGTTGCTCACCTCCATACAAGAGCACCTGAATGCACACACACACACACACACACTGTGCATCCCCAGTTTATAGAGACATCAAATGTCAAGAGCTTGGTTATGATCACCAAACACATTTCCCCAGGCTCTTCTGGAGCCCTCAGCATTTCTGCCCTGGGGTCCACAACACATCCTGTGCCCTTCTGCCCTCTGTTGTTCTGTTTGTTTGTTTGTTTGTTTAACTTGAGCTGTTGATATTTGCAGCCCTAGCCCTGTACAATATTTTTCCAAAATTAAATACAAACTGTGTGGCCAGATGCAATGGCTCACACCTATAATCCTAGCACTCTAGGAGGCCAAGACAGGTGGATCACTTGAGTTCAGGAGTTCAAGACCAGTCTGAGCAAGAGCAAGACCCTGTTTCTACTAAAAATAGAAAAACTAGCCAGGCATTGTGGCAGGTGCCTATAGCCTCAGTTATTTGGGAAGCTGAGGCAAGAGGATCACTTGAGCCTAGGAGTTTGAGGTTGCTATGAGCTATGACACCACAGCACTCTAGCCAAGGCCACAGAATGAGACTTTATCTCAAAAAAAAAAAAAATACAAACTCTGTTTTAGGGGTGTCTTTGTGGGGAAGGAGCTGGCCTGGCTGGGAAGAAGTCATTCAGTTCTCATTTACTGTGCATCGATCATGGACCATGTACTTCGCTACTCTTCTAAATGTTTAAAATGCAAAGTTCCTCCAAGAAACTCATAATTTAGTCAACTCCACTGAACCTTAATTGTCCAATAAATATTGAAGGGCAGTGGGGAGCAAGGCTGAAGAGGGTGTGGGGGGCTTGTGGGCTGTCCTTATTCTGCTCACCTCCTTGGAAATGTTTCTCTAACCTGCAACCCGCTATTGCTGATAAACGTTGAACGTATGGCTCCTTCTAGAGACATTTTACTTTTTTTGCATTTTTGGCCTGGGCTGGGTTTGAACCCTCCAGCATATGGGGGTGGGTGCCCTACTCCTTTGATCCACAGGCACCACCCAAGAGACATTTTACATTTTAATGGTAAAATCTAAACTCAGGGAAAGGAAGGTGGAGAGCGAGTGAGTATATGCAGTTTGGGGGTCACCTCAGGGTGAAGATGCCAAGCTGGATTCTTTGGTCAAAGCTACTTTGTCTCAGGATTCCCCAGTGGCACAGGGAACCAATCAGACTGTGGCTATTTGTCCTGAAATTTGGTCACGCAATGTGTTCCACCAACGTTAGCCAAGAGGCAATGTCTAATTTTGACCCCAGAAATCTACTGAAATAAAATGAGGCAGCCATGAGGCCCCACTGCAGCGTTTTTACCTGGGAAATTCACCGTCAGCACTTCCTCCACCTCTCGACCAGGGTTCCCAAATCAAAACCTGTAGACCAAATGAAGCAGCATTTAAAAATCTGCAATGCATCAGTGCAGCCAGGCTCTGAAAATAGCAGCTGCAGCCACAAACCAAAGAACAGGCCTTTGTGAACAGAGTGAAAGAAACTGTTTGTCCTGAACTCATCTTTTAAGCCACGAAAGAACTCCCGACTCCTACTAATGTCTTTAAACAAAGATAGGAATCAATTACCTGAAAGTAGGTTGTCTTAGTTTCTTTCTTTCTTTTTTTTTTTTTTTGGAGGCAGAGTCTCGCTCTGTTGCCCTGGCTAGAATGCTGTGGCATCACTGTATTTCACAGCAACCTCAAACTCCTGGGCTCAAACCATCCTTTCGCCTCGCCTCCCAAGCAGTTGGGACTATAGGCACTTGCCACAACCCCCAGCTAGTTTTTCTGTTTTTTAGTAGAGACAGGGTCTTGCTTTTGTTCAGACTGGTCTCCGCAACTCCTGAGCTCAGGCAATCCACCCACCTCAATCTCCCAGAGTGCTAGGATTAGAGGCATGAACTACTGCACCTAGCCTATTTTTCACTTTTTGTTCAGGGTCTTACTCTTGTCACTCTGGGTAGAGTGCTGTGGCATCACAGCTCAGAGCAACCTCAAACCCCTGGGCTTGAGTCATTCTCTTGTCTCAACCTCCTGAGAAGCTAGGACTACACGTATGCACCACTATGCCTGCCTAGTTTTTCTATTTTAGTGTGTGTGGGAGTGTCTCATTCTTACTCAGGGTGGTCTCGAACTCCTAAACTCAAGCAATCTACCCACCTCAGCCTCCCAGAGTGCTGGGATCATGAATATGAACCACTGTGCCTGGCGTGTCTCAGTACCTTAGATTTTCCTTTTCCTACTAAGTTCTACAAGGCCCTAATTTCTAACCAGAGCCCAAGAGAGTGTGATCATACATGAAGGGAGATAGTAGACCTATGGCAAAGCATAGATGTTACAGCATTAACAGGCTCCAGAAGAACGATGAAAAACAGGAGATGAATCCCTTTCAAGGTGTAAAAACCCATGTTCTCCAGGTGATCATGGCCAAGGCTGACACTGGGCATGGCTTTCAGGAACATGGCTTCACTCTGATAGCTTCAGTGCACCTGTCTCAAATTAAATTGTCCCTCATTTTTCAAACACCAACTAATTTATCTTCTCAGCCAATTTAGCACTACTTGGGGAGACAAATCAGTTTCAGAAACACTTCTCTATTAAGAGTTGCCATCTAAATCACACAACTTCCTGAGCAGCTTCACACCTGGAGCTACCTTTCAGCCCAGCACAGTATTCTTGCACTGAGTACATCAAAATACACCATTTGGAGTCAGTCAGTCCAGACAGTATGGATTTTTTGAGTGGCACTGAGGTCATACATGTGGAATTGTCCTCTGCCCACCATTAGTGATTCTGTGGCTGAAACATTACACAAAGTATCTGAGAGAGTTCAAGATGGCCTGAGAGACAAAAAGCCAGAGAGCTTAACAGATGGCAGGGAATAAAGGGAACAGTAGCAGAAGCCCCATCGTCTCCGTCCATCCAAGCCAGGTGCCAGGAACATATAATAAACACAGTTCTCATTGCTTTGAAATGCTTTACAGATGCCAAAGGATGGCTTTGGTGGCTCATTTAAAGTAAGGTATCTATTCTTCATTTTATTTTTATTTTTTTGTTGTTGTTGAAACAGAGCTTCACTGTGTCATCCTTGTCAGAGTTCTGTGGCATCACAGCTCATAGCAACCTTAAACTTTTGGGCTCAAGTGATCTTCTTGTCTCAGCCTCCCAAGTAGCTAGGACTACAGGTGCCCACCATACCACCCAGTTAGTTTTTCTATTTTTAGTAGAGATGAGGTCTTGCTCTTGCTCAGACTGGTCTTGAACTAAGCTCAGGCAATCCACCTATCCTCAGCCTCCCAGAGTGCTAGGACTACAGCCATGAGCCACTGCACCCAGCCTTCTTTCCTACCATTTAAAACCCACTAGGTGGAGCCAAGCAAGGTAGACAACACAGGGGGAGAGGGGTGCTATATCCCTGCTGGGGTGATGAACTCAGCACAGGATGAAGAGGATATGTAATGGAGTGATGGTAATGCTGGCCTGGTGTGGGTGTCAGAGCCCAATAGAGAGCAAAGTGTATTATGTATGGGTGGTGGCAAAAGGAGAATGGTATTGAGGATCATGGGAGTCAGGCTCTTTCCTGTTGGTTGGGAAGGGAGTTCTAAGTACAGAAAGGGAGAAAACTAGAATAAATTTTGTGTTATTGGATTAGAATCAAAGATATTGACTTGACCTGAGTTTTCTGTTCTTTTTTTTTTCCCAGAGTCTCACTCTGTCACCCTGGCTAGAGTGTGGTGACATCACAGATCACAGCAACCTCAAACTTCTCGGCTCAAGTGATCCTCTTGCCTCAGGCTCCTAAGTAGCTGGGACTACAGGCCTGTGCCACCATGCCCAGCTTCTATTTTTAGAGATGGGGTCTCACTCTTGCTCAGGCTGGTCTTGAACTTCTGAGCTCAAGCAATTTACCCACTGTGGCCTCCCAGAGTGCTAGGATTACAAGGGTGAGTCACAGTGCCTGGCCTGAACTGAGTTTTCAATATAAATAGTTGTACACGTATATCCCTGAGCTCTATATACTTAGAGGGCCTAGGAAGAGGAACTCCCCAAGAGCGACGGACACACATAAGTTATCCTTTTTTGATTTCTAAATCTCTCCTCTACTAAAGAAATCAGAACTCCTTGGGGGAAATGGCTGAGTCCAGAGTGGGGCACAGAAAAGCACAAGAGCCTGAAACAACTTGTGCTGGACATGCTCAGAGGAATATGTTAAAAGGACACAGGTACAGGGCTGGGCAAAGTGGCTCTCACCTGTAATCCTAGCACTCTGGGAGGCCAAGGCAGGTGGATTGCCCTGAGCTCACAGACCAGCCTGAGCCAGAGGGAGACCCCATCTCTAAAAACAGCTGGGTGTTGTGGTGGGTGCCTACAGTCCAGCTACTCAGGAGGCTAAGGCAAGAGAATCATTCAAGCCCAAGAGTTTGAGGTTGCTGTGAGCTGTGATGTCAGAGCACTCTACTGAGGGCGACAAATGAGACTCTGTCTCAAAAAAAAAAAAAAAAAGAAAGTAAGTCACAGAAACCAATTTGGAGGGGCTTTTCCCCACTGGCCAAATAATGTAAGCATTAACAGTAATGGATCATACCAGTAAATATTAGAAGGAATGAATGGTGAGATTAGGAACCACTATTTGGCAACCATCATAGTAGTAACTCAGCGAAGAAATAGCAATGTATACTGAAACTAGGGGGTGAAAATTTGATGAAGATACCAGGCATGGTGGCACACACCTGTTATCCTAGCACTTTGGGAGTCCAAGGTGGGAGTATCACTTGAGGCTAGGAGTTAGAGATCAACCTTAGCAAGAGACCAATCCCATCTCTATAAAAAATACAAGGATTAGTTGGGCATGGTGATGCAGGCCTATAGTCCCAGCTACTTGAGAGGCCAAGACAGGAGGATCTCTTGAGTCCAGGACTTTGAGGCTGCAGTGAGTTATAAGGCCATTGTACTTTAGCCTGGGTAAGAGAGTGAAAAATAACAACAAAAAAGGGCAACCATGGTGGCTCACTCCTGTAATCTTAGCACTCTGGGAGGCCGAGACAGGTGGATTGCCTGAGTACAGGAGTTCAAGACCAGCCTGAACAATCACCCTACTTCTATTAAAAATAGAAAATGTAGTCAGTTGTTCTGGCAGGCACTGGTAGTCTCGGCTACTTAGGAGTCTAAGACAAGAGGATCACTTGAGTCCAAGAGTTTGTGGTTGCTCTGAGCTGTGATACCATGGCATTATACCCAAGGTGACAAGAGTGACACTGTTTAAAAAAAAAAAAAAGCCAGGCATTGTGGCAGCTGCCTATAGTCCTAGCTACTTTGGAGGCTGAGGCAAGAGAATCACTTGAGCCCAAGAGTTTGAGGTTGCTGTGCACTCTACCAAGGGTGACAAAGTGAGACTCTGCTTCAAAAAAAAAAAGTGGCTCGGCGCCTGTGGCTCAAGTGGCTAAGGAGTCAGCCACATACACCTAAGGTGGCGGGTTAGAATCCAGCCCAGGCCTGCCAAAACAACAATGACAGCCGCCTGTGGTCCCAACTACTTGGGAAGCTGAGGCAGGAGACTCACTTAAGCCCAGGAGTTCGAGGTTGCTGTGAGCTGTGATGCTACGGAACTCTACCCAGGGGAACAGCTTGAGGCTCTGTCTCAAAAAAAAAAAAAAAAAAAAGTGGCTTGGTGCCTGTGGCTCAAGTGGCTAAGGAGTCAGCCACATACACCTAAGGCGGCAGGTTCAAATCCAGGGCAGCTCACCAAACAACGATGATGGCTGCAACCAAAAAATAGCTGGGCGCTGTGGCAGGTGCCTGTGGCCCCAGCTACTTGGGAGGTGGAGGCAGGAGACTTGCTTGAGCCCAGGAGTTGGGAGGTTGCTATGAGCTGTGATGCCATTGCACTCTACCCAGGGGACAGCTGGAGGCTCTGTCTCAAAAAAAAAAAAAAAACTTTAACAGGATATTTATAGTCTCACTTCCTTACAAAATACTTGTTAGTAACTTTACAGTGGAGAACCCTGGCAGATAGGCAGACACTACTTCAACTACATGACTTCACCAATAATGGGGAAATTTAGTATCATTTATTATCTGATACAATGCACTGGGAAGAACATATCACTTCTGATCATCCTGCTAAACAAAAATAAATAAACTAAACCAAATCATGAGAAAACACTACCCCAATTAGCTTACATAGTAGCCTGTAACATACATATGTATTTTTGAGAGTCTTACTTTGTTGCACAGGGTACAGTGCAGTCATGTCACCATAGTTCACTGCAACCTCAGACTCCAGATGAACTGGGACCACAGGTGTGCACTACAACACCCAACTAATTTTTTCTGTTTTTAATGAGATGGCTCCTGATCAGGCTGCTCTCAAACTCTTTGAAGTGATCCTCCTGCCTCAGCCTCTTAGAGTGCTAGGATTACAAACCTGAGCCACTGCACCCAGCTTGTAATCTTAACATACCAGGATTCCAAAAGCAAGCCTGCACTGTTTCAGACTGAAGAAGACTGAGACCTAACTATTAAATTCAACCCAGTGGTGTGCTTCTGTGTGATAAGGACAATCGGGAAAACTTGAGTGGTTTGTGGATGGTAGGGTTTCCATGCGTTTCTGCTTGTGATGGATATTTACTGTGATATGGGATATCAGGACATCACCTTATAGTTAGTCTCAAACGACTCAGAAAAAAATATATTTCTTCGACTATTCCTCTACTATACTATTCTGCAAACTTGGAATTATTTCAAAACAAAGGAAAACGAAGTTTTACAAGAAGGTGAAATCCAGGCATCACTTTGAATTTTAAAGTTTCCTTCTTTTCATTATGGAAAGTATCCCCATTTTCTGAAATTTTATTTTAAATTCTTTTCTTTTTTGAAACAGTCTTCTCACTTTGTCAACCCTGGTAGAGTACTGTGGAATCACAGCTCACAGAAACCTCAAGTTCTTAGGCATGAATGACCCTCTTGCCTCAGCCTCCCAAGTAGCTGGGACTACAGGCGCCCACTATAACGCCTCACTAGGTCTTGTTCTCCTGAGTTCAGACAATCCAACTGCCTCGGCCTCCCAGAGTGCTAGAATTACAGATGTGAGCCACTGAGCCTGGCATTTTCTGAAATTCTTTTTTTTTTTTTTTTTTTTGAAACAGAGTATCATTATGTTGCCCTGGGTAGAGTGCTCTGGCGTCTCAGCTCACAGCAACTTCAAACTCTTGGGCTCAAGTAATCCTCTTGCCTCAGGCTCCTCCCAAGTAGCTGGGACTACAGGTGTCCTCCACAACACTTGGCTATTTTTAGAGATGAGGTCTTGTTCTGGCTCAGGCTGGTGTCAAACCTGAGATCTCAAACCTCAGGCAATCCACTGGCCTCGGCCTCTCAAGAGTGCTAGGATTATAGGCATAAGCCACCTCACCCAGCCCCTTTATTCATTTTTGTATTAATCAATGATAATTGCCCAGCCCACGTAATTAAAATTCACAAATAGTTTAATACAACTTCAAATAACAACACATCATCTACAACTTTTTCACATGACAATAAATTCTTATTTTTAGGTCTTTTTATGGAAAATTTTTTCTTTAGATACTTTTTCCAAATGGTATTTTTGAAATTCCTAATTCCCATGAATAACATTTCAGTTATTAGTTACAAAATGGCAAGACAGACTGAGATCTCAAAAAGAACTTGGGAAAGTATACATTAAAAGGGCTTCACAAATATAAAGCAGAATTGTTAAAATTGATAAAAAGCAATATTCTTAGGTTCAAGGTTTGAATCTGAATTTTTGAACTGTTCAATACCAACAAGACACTTTACAGATATTCTTTTCTATTTATTTATATTACTATATTTTTAAGAGATACAGGTTCACTATATTGTTCAAGCTGAACTTGAACCCCTGGGCTTACAGAATCTTCCTGCCTTGGCCTGTAAAATAGCTGGTACTACAAGTATGTACTGCCATCTGGCACACTGTAGGTAATACAGATAATTCTTTTTTTTTTTTGAGACAGAGTCTCAAGCTATCATCCTGGATAGAATGCCATGCTGTCAAAGCTCATAGCAACCTCCAACTCTCAGGCTCAAGTGATCCTCTTGCCTCAGTTTTTCTATTTTTAGTAGAGATGGGGTCTTGCTTTTTGCTCAGGCTGGTCTCAAACTCGTGAGCTCAATGATCCACCTACCTCGGCCTCCCAGAGTGCCAGGATTACAGGTGTTAGCCACTTTGCCCAGCCTAGGTAATTTTTTTTTAAAAAGCCTCAAGTCTGGGTATGGAGGCTCATGCCTGTCATCTAGCACTTTCCGAGGCCAAGGTGGGAGGATGGCTTGAGGTCAAGAGTTTAAGACCAGCCTGGGCAACATAATGAGAACTTGTTTTCATAAAAGATTTAAAAAATAGGCTCGGCGCCTGTGGCTCAATCGGCTAAGGCGCCAGCCACGTACGGGTTTGAATCCCCAGCCCGGACCCACCAAACAACTATGATGGCTGCAACCAAAAAATGGCCGGGCGTTGTGGCGGGCACCTGTGGTCCCAGCTACTTGGGAGGCGGAGGCAGGAGACTCGCTTGAGCCCAGGAGTTGGAGGTTGCTATGAGCTGTATGCCATGGCACTCTACCCAGGGGACTAGCTTGAGGCTCCATCTCAAAAAAAAAAAAAAAAAAAGAAAAGAAAATACAGTCCACTGGACACCACGTGAATCACTTCCCTTCCTGTGGATGTTCAGGGTCCCGCTCACCTGGGTGACATCCTCACTCTCCCTTGTGAATGATGTTGCTTGTCGCCACTGTTCTGTTTGTCCTATGTGGGAAGAAGGACAGGAGGAGCAGGGCTAGGAGGGAAAGGTGGTCAGTGGCAGCCATGGAGGCATGTCCTTTGGCCCCACACCAGCAGCAGCTCTTGGCGAGGCAGTGGGCTCCAGCTGGCAAGGAGGCACCAATGATGACTGCCACAGGACTGCCCAGCACCACGATGGAGATCTGTGAAAGACAGAATCCCATCGAGAAAGCTAGCTAAGGTTTAAAACCCAGCATCTGGAAATCAAGGACTGTCTGTGAATATACCCCCCTTGTTGTCAGGCAGAATGAATGACCCGTTCCTATGATCTGGCCTTCCTCATAATGTAATAGTTGGGTTCCCAGGGCAACCTGGGTTATCTTTCAGACTTAGGTACCTAAGGTACAGGGGGCTGCTAACAAAGCGTTTTGACGTAAATATCAAGTATTTTTATTAATAATAACATATTAACATTTATTTTGATTCTATATTCTTTTTCTACTAAATAGCCTATTTTGGAGAAAAGCAAATTTTACATTTCATTTTTGTGTTTTAGATTTTGCTAAGCATGCTGACTTTCTAGAAGCCATAAGTAGTGCCTTGAGGGCTCTTTTGCAAACAATGGCTTCCAAGAACATTTCTCAGGTAAGATATTTTTTAAGTTGTTATGTGAAATTTATAAAGTTTCTGTATTATAGAGGCAAAATTCATTACTGAACTACTTTTTAAATACATATTTCTATTACAAGGGGAATATATGATCTGTGTATAAAGAAAAACGTAAACCAGATTTGGTAGCTCATGACTGTGATACCAGCTTTTTGGGAGGCTGAGATGGGAGGATTACTTGAAGCCAGGAGGTGAAGACCAGCCTAGACAACAAAGCAAAACTATTTCCACAAAAAATAAAAAAATTAGTCAAGTGTGGTGTCACATACCTAGTGTCAGCTACTCAGGAGGCAAAGACAGCAGGATCACTGGAGCCCAGGAGTTCAAGGTTATCATGAGCAGGGTCACTGCAGTCCAGCCTGGCTGATAGAGGGAGACACTGTCTCTTAAAAAAAATAAAATGAGGCTCCTCACCTGTAGCTCGGCAGGGAGAGCGCCAGTCACATACACGCTCTGGCAGGTTCGAACCCAGCCCAGGCCAGTTAAACAGCAATGACAACTGCAACAACAAAAAAATAGCCGAGTGCCCAAGAGCAGGTATCTTCAAACTATAGCCTGCGGGCCACATATAGCCCGCGTAGGTCATTTATCAAGCCTGCCGGGTGTTTTGCAGCCACTGCCTGTCCTGCTTAGCAGCCATCTCATCCCAGGGCCCACAGTCCGGCCCTCCATCTGAGGGACAGTGAACTGGCCCCCTGTTCAAAAAGTTTGAGGACCCCTGCCCAAGAGTTTGAGGTTGCTATGAGCTGTGACACCACAGCACTCTACCAAGGGTGACACAGTGAGACTCTGTCTCAAAATAAATAAGTAAATAAAATAAAACAAAAGTGATAAAGTAAAAAGTAAAATTGGCTCAGCACCTGTAGCTCAGTGGCTAGGACGCCAACCACATACACTGGAGCTGATGGGTTCAAATCCAGCCTGGGCCTGCCAAACAGCAATGACAACTGCAACCAAAAAATAGCTGGGGCTCGGCGCCTGTGGCTCAATCGGCTAAGGTGCCACCCACGTACACCTAAGGTGGCGGGTTTGAATCCCCAGCCCGGCCCGCCAAACAACAATGGTAGCTGCAACCAAAAAATAGCCAGGTGTTGTGGCGGGCGCCCGTGGTCCCAACTTGGGAGGCGGAGGCAGGAGACTCGCTTGAGCCCAGGAGTTGGAGGTTGCTGTGAGCTGTGATGCCATGGCACTC
>CAUYQV010157352.1:0-32749 GCA_963574575.1 Galagoides demidoff | reverse complement strand
GTCAGAATCTTTGGTGATATTTGGGGAATTTTCATTTATATTCTGTAGTATGGCTTCCATTCCTCTGGGGTATTCTTCTTCCCCTTCTGGGATACCTATAACTCATATGTTTGAACACTTCATAAAGTCCCATAATTCTGTCAGTGAATGTTCTGCTTTCTCTCTCTTCTTTTCTGCCTCTTTAACTATCTGAGTTATCTCAGGCGCTTTGTCCTTTACCTCTGAGATTCTTTCTTCTGCATGGTTCAATCTGTTGTTGATACTTTCTATTGCATCTTTAAGTTCCAAATTGACTGCTTCAATTCCTTCAGCTCTGCTATATCCTCTCTATATTCTTCATGTTGTTCATCTCTTCTTTTATTCTGTTTTGCGATTTCCTTTTGGTTATTTGCACTTTCTCAGCAATTTCCTGCATTGTTTTCAACATCTGTATTTTAAATTTCCCTTCTCGCACTTCAACCATTTCTTTATATGTGGAATCCTCTGCAGTAGCCACCTCATAGTCCCTTGGTGGGGGGAAATAGGGTTCTGTCACCCCAGGCCTGCTGGCACCTTTAAACCTTCTATATTTGGACTAAACATCGAGAGGATATAAATGAACAATCTGATACCATATTAGCCACATAGAGATGCTAACTAACATGCTTGGTGCACATCATCAACAGGTTAAGAAGCATGGCCTCAGGCCAGGTGACAGGCATTGTCAGCCTGTCTGACCAAGGAGGTATACACACATCTCAGTTTTAGAAGAAGGGATACACTGTTACTTCACTGGGAAGGTCTCTGAGACCTACACTGCCACAAAAATAAAAGAAAAATCCTCCTGGATTCAGGTAACCCACATCGAGAAGATTAGAGAATGACTCTTACGGGTGACCAGAAAGTATGGATTTCCAGGGCTAAGTTCCAGAGCCCTGAAGCAAACATCTTCATGATGAAAACAGCTCTGTCCAAAAACAGTGGTCAAGAAACCCCATTTTTCATCTATGACTCCTTGTTGTCTTTTAAGCTGCCCCAATGGCCCTTTCTAAACACTTCTTTTAAGCCTCCCCCTTTGAGAATTGCACACTGGAAGTTGAGTGGGCACCACGTCAACCTTCCCTGTTGCTGTAAGGGTGTCACGGAAGAATGATGTTGCAAAGAATAAGCACGCTTATTGAAACTGTGTTTTAAATAAAGGTGACCATCTGCTCACTCAGGCAAAATGTTTGCTGTTGGTTTATATAGACAATCTTGTGCATGCGCACTATACAGAAATGACCTCATTAACATTCACTACAATCCCTCTGCACATACACATTGGACATCAATGACTTCATTAATCCATTTAATCATCTTATGACCACCCACCCTATAAGTAGCTCCTCTCTAATAATCTGATAATCCATCCAAAATACACTTTTAAGCATAACCCTTTCAACATAACCTGGTTTAACATAACTTAATGAAGAACATGTTGTCAGTTATTTCTTTCTTTGTTCTTATTGGATGAAGCCTGAGGCTACAGGGGAAAGAGATGATTTGAATGTCTGTTTTACTGACTGTGCCATTGCGAAGCAGTTACTTTGAATCTTTAAGCAAAGCATAGAGAAACTTCTTGGGCACACAGGAATTTGTGTGCAAACCTCTGCTCCCACGTAGGCCTTAAGTCAGGGGGTGTTTGCTGGAGCCTTTTATAAGGAATTCTCAGGCTGAACTTCTCAAAAGCCTTTCATGAGCCCAGGTTTCATCTGTGCCATTAGATACCTGTATGCATTGAGTATATTCCTCTTCTCTTGAGGTCCCCTAGCATATTTCCATTCCCAGACCCATCAGCAAGCAACTTTTGTCACTTACCACAGATCAGGAAAGGTTACTGATGGGTATCTGGCCAGTTTTCCAAAGCACTTTTTCATTGGCCTTATCAAGTCAACTTTAATTCCTTAAGGCAGGCTGGAAAGGCTATTCCAGCCAAAGCCTTGGTCATGTTAGGCCCACAACCAACCTGGCCACATGGGATTATGCCTCAGTTTCTTATGCCTGCACAAGTCTTTTCACTGCTCTCTGTCAAAAGGCTTTTTTGGCCAGAGGCATATAGGCGTTTCACCTATACTTCCCCCTTTTCCCTTCCACTGCAGTTCTTTCAGGCTGAGTCTGCTCTCACTAACCCTAACTACTCTTCCAGCAGGTCAGCCACAGCCCAGGTACCCCTTTTGACCAATCTTTCAAACCCTGGCCCCATTAACTAATCCATTGACTTGCTGGTTGCGCAGCATCTATGCCATGCGAAGGAAGACAAACTCATTTTGTTTCTGCCAACATGAGTACCTGGGAGGACCAGTCCAGAGCTAGACATATGACAAGTTGTGGTGTCCACACTGGAGAAGAAACATTATGCCGCTTCTCCTGGTAGTGAGTCAACTGGACACAGAAAAACCTCTGTGGATGCTCAAGAACTATATTTTGTTCAGGTAAAGCCACTAACTAAGAAGTTAAATTTGTCTTTTGCATTGAAAACAGGGATGACGCTAGATCTTTCCTGGGTGATATACTAGAGCGATAACATGATCAAATTCTATGGTTTGATGGTACGGATGGCATTCTTGCATGTCTTAGGTGGTCTGACAGTAACTCTTGTGATGTCAATGACTGTTAAATCATCAGATGTTACAGATGACTCATAAGTCAGGCCTGTGAGACCTGAGTGGGCACTTGCTGCCCTTGTTAAGTTACCAGAGAGACTAAGGACAGGGCAAGTGCATGGACAGGGCAAGTGCATGGACAGGGTGAGTACATGGACAGGGCAAAAGACTGGACTGACTTGGTTAAGTGAGAAGACCAAGTGCTGGAACTGTCAGAACTAGACCAAAGGCATTTATTTATTTATTTATTTATACAGAATCTCACTCTGTCGCCCCTCAGTAGAGTGCTGTGCTGTCATAGCTCACAGCAACCTCAAACTCTTGGGCTTATGTGTTTCTCTTGCCTTAGCTAAGAAGAATAGCTAGAACTATCGGTGCCTGCTACAACGCCTGGCTATTTTTAGATATGGGGTCTGGTTCTTGCTCAGTTTGGTCTTGAACCTGTGAGCTCAGGCAATCCACCCGCCTTGGCCCCCCAAAGTGTTGGGATTACAGGCGTGAACCACCATGCCTAGCCAAGACCAAAGGCCTTTAATATCAAATATTTCATAAAATGTGACCGACAAGGACACACGGACACTGGAGATATGGACATACCAGTGATGAAGAAAAGGCACAGTAAACTCCAAACTGGGAGGTCATAGTCCCGCCTGACCCTATCTGTACATAACACTGGTTCTTTTATTGTGTGTGGTGATATACACATGGTTCCCACCTAGATAGTCAGGATGTTATGGACCTGATTATCTGACATCATCTGTTACCAGGTACTCCACTTTAAATGTCAGCAAAATTACAAACTTGGGCTCTTTCATTCATATCGTGGTACCAAGCAAATATACTAGATATGATATTACTAAAAGAAAAAAAAAGCACTTGAATATCACAATTTAAGTTCTTTTTGGTACTCATGAGATTGAAAAAAATGGTTTTGAATCTCTACATAGTAGGAGAACAAGAGTTCAGTATCAGCACACAAGCATTTGGAACACTTGAGTCAGGTAGCCTCTGCTGTGCCCTGGATGCCATCCCAACAGGCAGGAGCTTGTATGACTGTTGGCAAAAGTGCTGGCCACACTAAGCAAGCAGAGACAGTGATCTACACTTCTTAGAAACAAGATAAATATTTTCCATCAGATTAACGAAGACCTATTTTCAAAAAGAGGAGACTGGTTTACTGGGGTATTGAGACATGGCAGTGGTTCTCAACCTTCCTAATGCCAGGATTCTTTAATACAGTTCTTCATGTTGTGGTGACCCCCAACCATAAAATTATTTTCATTGCTACTTCATAATGCTCATCCCTTCATAATTTTGCTGCTGTTATGAACTGTAATGTAAATATCTGACATGCAGTAACTATTTTCATTGTTTCCAAGGGGTCATGACCCACAGGTTGAGAACTGCTGAGATATGTGCTTAGATGTATTTTTTCTATGCATTTATTCTTATTCTAATCTATGCTCTTGTTTCCCTTTTCAGCTCTCTTTTCAATAGACCACTAACCTGATCTCTCTCTTTGAAGCTACTGACTCAGCTTTTAAAGTTCGAAACTCCTAGGTTAAGTTTCAGACAAGGGGAACAAAGGCACTTAGGAAATTTCTCACCAAAATATGACTCCCTAGTATAAAGAATATTTTGAATTGAAGGCTATTAAAGGTCAAGAAACAATGGCAGGGGCTTTCCTTTTATCTGCATAAGCTAGACTGATCTCATCAGAAAATCAAAGGGGATAATTGGCTTCTTTCCCCCTTCTTGTTATCTCAATATATTGAAGAATGAAGGTTAAGAATGCAAGCAGCTCTGGCCCAAATCATTTTAAACATAATAACTGTCTCTCAGGTTAATTTACAAGTCAACCTATTTCCCCTATCCCTAGCAACTATTTTCAGTTTTCTCTCCTCCCTCTAAAAAGCATGTACAAAAATATCTCACCATTAGGAAATTGGGGTAACATTCTGTGATTTCTCCCCATACATATGGTAAATAAATCTTTGCTCTTACTAATTTGCCTTAATTGTGAGTTGACCTTTCAGTCAACTTTTTGGGGAAAAGGGCAAATTTCTCCTTACCCTTATTGAACTTGTTTTGCCATAATCTGAGCCTCTGTCCTTTATGAACTTCTAGACCACACTGGGAGGTCAAGTCTTCATTCTGAAGGATGCTGCGTATACATGTGAAATATATTTGTATGCCCTTTTCTCCTACTAATCAATCTGCCTCATGTCAGTGATTTTTCAGCAAACTTCTAGGGGGCCGAAGGTGTTGGTCCATACAACGTAAGATGCTAGAACTCATTCCTCCTAGCTAACAATACTATTTTATCATTCAACTGACTCACATTTTACTATGGTGAGCTTCACTGCTTCCCCACCATTCAAAATTATAACGACTATCAGGGATTCTACTGCACCTGCGCCCTTATCAATTCTCTTTTACATGGTTTCTGGAATTACTGCAATGACTTCACTGACTTAAGGGCAGAAGTTTTGAAAGCACAGGTAGTGAGAATAAGATGGAGTCATTCAGCCTGGGCCAGCATGATGCAGCTGGTCTGGTCTGTTAAGGTCCTAACTGACCTGTACCACTTGTCTCCCATTCTTACTGTTCTGTAAATTTAGCTCCCACCCTAAAGGTGCCTATTTTGAGTAGTTTAGGTGGATGATTTAGGAAATTAACTTTTGAATGAGAATGTTATAACAAGTCACTGGGTTACACTGATAATTATTTGGAATGGGGTTGCCGTGTTCTTTGCTTTGAACTTTTATGTATAAAACTATGATTTTGGAAATGAAAGAACAGAACAGTCTTGCAGAGGCTACTCTCACTGTTCTCCAGAATCCCGGCCTTCTGACAAATAAAGTTAGGGGGACCCGTCCTCATCTCAGCATATTGGCTGACAGTGACAGGCAGCTGGACCCTCTTCGTACAGTAACATTCCTATAATCAGATTTCCTAGTTCAACTCCCAGCTCTACTTTTTGCTAGCCCTGAGGCCTGAATGTGATGCTTCTTCTCTGAATATCAATTGTCTGCTCAGGGTTTTTGTGAGGATTACTGAGATGATCCACATACTGAGCTAGCACAGAGTGGAGCCCAGTATGTACACGGTGATTACCTATCACCAGAGCAGGAACATGAGTAGGAAAGCTATTCATTTTGCAAGCACGACTACCACCATTACTGAAGTGACTCCAACAGGGAGACCTGCTGTTTCCTGCTTGAATTCCAGCCTTGGTGCTGTGTTGGAACAAGTAGCATCTCATTAATGACTGTCAATGCTTCAGCCTGCATGTCTTAATATTTAATGTTAAAACTGTCATATTTATTTATTTATTTATTTTAGAGACAGAGTTTCAGTTTATTGCCCTGGGTAGAGTGCTGTGGTGTCACAACTCACAGCAACCTCCAACTCCTGGGTCGAGGCAATTCTCTTGCCTCAGCCTCCCAAGCAGCTGGGACTACAGGCACCCACCACAACACCCGGCTATTCTTTTGTTGCAGTTTGGCCGGGGCCAGATTTAAACCCGCCATACTCGGTATATGGGGCCGGCGCCCTACTCACTGAGCCACAGGCGCTGCCCCCAAACTGTCATATTTATAATGTTAAAAAATGATCAGGAAGGAATACAGTGACTATTGTATGGCCACATCTTTATTCATGTAAAGCTGTGGTTCTCAACTGGAGCAATTTCATCCCTGAGGGCAGCAGTGCCCAACCTATTTGGCACATGGAAGACCATTTTTCCACACACGGGGGAAGGGAAGGGCAGGGTGTTTGTGGATGGTCTGGGCATGATTCAAATGCATTGCATTTATTGTGCACTTTATTTCTATTATTATTACATTGTAACATACAGTAGAACCTCTGGAAGTTGACCACTCAAGGGACTGTAACAAAGAGATCAACATACAAAGGTGGTTAATGTAAGGAGCAGGCCTCTGTCCACACATGTGGTTTATGCCTGGTGTATGAAAATTAGCTTAAAGATGTGGTCGCTGTAGGGGTGGCCAACCATGGAGTCACTGTGTCATGAAATAATTAAACTACTCCACTGTAAGGCAAGCACAGTGGGAGCCCTGAGCTTGTTTTCCTACAACAGCAGCACCTGGGGGGAAGGGCCACAGCAGCAGGTGGAGTGGCTTGTCTGCTGCTGACCTCTTGCTGGATGGCTGGGTTCCTGAGAGGCCATTGACCACTACTGCGGCCCAGGGGCTGGGGACCTTAAGCCCTCTGGAACATCTGACAATGTCTTTTGACAGTCACTATTGAGAGGTGGCTACGAGCATCTAGTGAGTAGAGGCCTGGGACACTGCTGAACAACCCATGATGCACAAAGTAGGTCTCCACAGAAACAATTATCTGGCTTAAAAGGGCGAGAACACCACAGTTGGAACATTCTGACATAAAGAGTGTCCAAGAGTCGGGTTTGCCATTCCTGACTGCTTTTCTTCCTGACACTTCTCTCCTCTCTCCCATGAGTTCTATTTTCTGTTTCCAACTACTTCCTTTACATGTCCTTATTTTAAGACATTAGTTTTCCAGCCTAAAATTCAATAGTCTTGTCTTTTCTATTTCTTCTATCTGTCTCTAGAACAAAGCACAATTTAGTGCTGTGCTCATGGCTATCTTGTCTTCTCATATCTGTCCCTTCTCATTCATCCCCAAAGTTTATTTTTTTAATCATCATCTCTTTCTCAGGTTATTATAAATCCCACCTAATTTATCTCTCCACTTCTAGATTTTCCATGCCAACCTATCTGGTATATAATAGCCAGACTAACTGCAGATTTGAAAGCTCTGTTCACCTCATTCTCAGCCGTAAAACATTTAATGCTTCTCAATAGATTTTTAAAAACTAAATTACTTAGTTTAGAAGTCAAGGCCTTTGCTGTTCTTGTCTAAACTGATTCTACTAATCTTACATTCTACATCTCTTTCATGTTCTGGCCTAAACCACCCATGTTTTACTCTCTAAATACATATTCTGTCCCCAGTGACCTTTCTTCCTGGTCTGACTCTTCCCCTTCCTTTCTTACTTCCAATTACTAAAATCCCCTAATCTGTATTAATACTGCCCATTTCAAATGTCCTATCTTTCTTGAAGCCATCCTTCAGAATCCTGCAACCAGACAGCAGTGACTGCTCACTGGGCACTTCTGCAGCCCGAATCTGCGTTGCTTGGAAGACCAGCCGGAGTCTCCCACGCTCCCGGCTGAGCCCTCCTGGCTTCCAAGCTCTGTTCACTTCTGTATTTCCTAGAGAACCACCACAGGTCTGTGCATTTGTTTTAGCTCTTATTCTCCCACTAGCTAATATAGTTTTATAGGTTTTGAGTTCGTTTTGTTTAATTATCATGTTACTGAAAAGTATCTGCCCAATCTCTAAATGAAAATGATCATCCACTTTGTGAAAGCCACATTTTATCTGAATTAATTTTTTTTTTCTTAAGACAGGGTCTTGCCCAGACTGGAATTAACTTTGAATCTACATCAGCTTAATTTGTATTGATGACTAACTTATTGTTAACATGGGTACTGACAAAGATTATCTCTTCGACTAAACTTTCCTTAGGCTCCTCGGAGACCTCTGCTTGACTTAGTCTTAGTAATCCCTGTCCGCTGCACCACCCTGCTCTTTGGCTATAGCGTTCCAGTTTTTCAATGGTATGTGGAGTTGAGCCCAATCTCTCCTCCACTGTAAAAACCCATGGTTTTGGCCTTGCTATCTTTCACAGCAGCCTAATAATTTTTTTCTCGAACAGTCAAAGACTTACCTGCTTTATAGCAGGAACACCTCTTAGTCCCTAATGTCAAGTAGATGATTTATTGATTTTCATTAAAGAAAATAGTAAAAGAAAAAAGATCCCAGTGATAATTCATTTTCTTCATTAAGATTTTTGTCCTATGGAGTTGCTTTACTTTATTACTTTTAAATCAGCCTAGGCTGAGAAGACATCACACATTTAATTGTGTTTCATAAGAGTCTACACACATTCTACTTACTTGTGAAGGAAGCTTCCCTGTCATCTCCACCCCCATGGGGTACAAGCAAATACATAGCTCGTTTTCTAATACCTTAAGGCTCACTTCAAGTAGGAATGAAAGACTAGCTGCAAACAGGAGACTTAATGCATAGCAGTCAACGAATATACCAAACAGCTAAGGGCAATGGCTCACTCCTGTAATCCCAGCACTTTGAGAGGCTGAAGAGAGGGGATTGCTTGAGGCCAAGAGTTTGAGACCAGCCTGGGCAACACAGCAGGATCCTATTCTACAAAAAGTAAAAAAATTAGCTGGGGAAGGCAACATGTGCCTGTTGACCCCACTACTTGGGAGGCTGAGCCAGGAGGGTCACTTGAGCCCAGAGTCTGCGCTTGAAATTACCTATGCTCACACCACTGCACTCTAGCCCAGGCAAGAGTGACTCTGTGTCAACAATAACCTTCCCCATATTTCTGTCATTAGAAAATCAAATATAATTACATTTCTTTTAAAAAAAGTAATGCATTAAACAAAGATAAGTCTTTTTTTGTTCATTAAAAACTGTTCAGCAGCAGTTAGAAGCCGTGATCTTGTGCAAGCAAAGCTCTTCCCCCATCTTAATTTCTGTCCATGAAGAAATCTGAGTATGACACGCATCACTGACCATGCTAGAAGGCTGATAGTAACGTTCTTCCCAAGTTTGTGCTTTACGTTTTTAAAACTTGCTTATTTTTCATCAGTATTTTAATAAAACTTATAGAAGGTTATGGGTTACATTTGGATTGAATAAAACACAGGAGTAGTTGAGAAATCAATAGATATAAAATTAAAGTTTGATCAGGTGTCTGCTGTGTGCCAATTATTTTACACACATTGTTTTATTTAATCTTGACAAATAATTCTATGAAGTGGAGACACTTACATCCATTTTCCATAAGAGGAAAGTGAGCTTTAATACTTGACCTGTACTTAATTGGCCAGTTTTGCCTGGTGTCAAAGCCTACCTTTTACAACGAAGCCTGATTCAGGTCATTTATTACCTGATAGTAAATGTTTCATACAACCTACATCAAGCTAAAAATAAAATCATGATGTCAGCAGGGGAATCATTTACTTACAATAAAACCCCCCACAAAACCCATGCAGTGAAAAATTCGTTAATCCTAGTTGTCTTGGCAGTAAATTTAGTTTCTTGTTCTTACTTCTTTATATAAGCCTGAAGGCAAAGTGGAAAAATCAGTCTTTTAAAAAGAACCCTTTTTAAACGCTGTTTAAACGCTGCAACCTCTCTTGACAGGTGACAGCTCAGCAGGGGTCTTGTTAGCAGGTGCATTAGGGTGGACTGACTGGCTTAATTGGCAGTCGCGCCTAAAAACCTGCACTGGAACTGATGTGGAATGAATCATTTCCTTCAGCGTATTCATCGGTTTGAATGCAGCAATGCAACCAAGGGCTTTTAAAATTGTTCTATTTATTGTTAAAACCAACCGAGCAAGTGATTACTTTCATTTTATTTTCAAAAATTGCATGCTTTTACTGAAAGCCATCATTTTACAACTCTTCAAAGAAAAGGTTTCTTACCAGATTTTTCCATATCTCAAACTGGAAGGTATCAGAGTCAGCTAACGTTGTGAGGAATAAATCTAGAAGGAAAATAATAGCAACGTAAGTCCTGCAGTCATCCTGACGTGTACACTTAAAAACAGGAAAAACACAACATGTGAAAGAATAATAAATACAATTCTGCTTAAACTCATTTTAAATTACATTCTAACAAGTTTCATCCTGTCAAAAAATAAAAAAAAGAAAGAAAAGGAAAAAAATGACCGGGCATAGACTCTCACACCTATGATTCTAGCACTCTGGGAGGCTGAAGCCGGGGACTGCTGAGGCCAGGAGTTCAAGACCACCCTGAGTAAGAACGAGAATAAGAGGGCGGTGCCTGTGGCTCAAAGGAGTAGGGTGCTGGCCCCATATGGCAGAGGTGGCAGGTTCAAACCCAGCCCTGGCCAAAAACTGCAAAAAAAAAAAAAAAAAAAGAATGAGAATGAGACCCCAACTCTACTAAAATTGGGAGTACAGGTGCACCACTCACTACATGGTGGTATAAGGGCCAGACTAACTTCATTTTGTAGCTTAGTTGTTTTTCTCCTTTGCAGCTGCAAACATTATTGAGTAATCGCAGCCCGCTCCCCCTCCCTTGCATTCCATTCAACCCATGACCCGCACACTTACACAACATCTGCCCAGGGCGATAGCAGCCCATCCCTAGACCAATTAGCTTAAGACAGGTACTGTCCAGGGCCATAGAAACCCACCCCCCAGACCAACCAGCTTGAGACAAGTACCACCCTGCACCACAGGGCCCCTATCAGCTTTCCGCAGTAACCCACCCCCCTCCTTCTTTTCTGTATCCTTAAAATCTCCCTCCATCTTAGAGTTGGGGTTTCTCTGCTCTCTTGCTGTGCCAGGATCAGGAAGCCCAGGCTCGAGCTTTAAATAAACTGCCTCTTGCATTTTGCATTGGATACAACCTTGGAGTAATTTGTGGGGGATCTCGGCGATTCGGGTATTACAGTGGTGCGCCTGTAGTCACAGCTACTTGGGATGGGAGGGCGAGGAAGGAAGATCATTTGAGCTGTGGTGTTTGAGGCTACAATGAGCTATGATGATGCCACTGCAATCTAGCCAGGGTGACAGAGTGAGAGACCTCCCCTCTCAAAAAAACAAATAAAAAACCTGGAAAAACAAACAAAAACTCAAACCCAAACCCCAAACCAAAAAATAAGCAGATTAGTACAATTAAGGAAAATGTATTTATAGGACATGTTTGGTGTCAGTCCATCAAACTCATTCTTTATGTTCAAGAACCATTATGTATAGTACTTTTTTATTATATAATTTTTTTATTCTAAAGTATACTATATTACAAAAAAGATATTCTGATTATAATCACATCTGCTTTTTCACCCTAAAAGCACCACTTATCTACATATCATAATCAGGTTTCAGCATTATTTTAAATCATTGTTTTTTAACATCCAAAATGTTTAGCGCTCATGTTAAATAAGCAATAAACTTTTAAACTTTGAGTAATGTGAGAATTGTCTTCATAAATTACAGCTAAAGAAAATTTGTTGGAATGCAAAGTATAATAATTTTAATAAAATTTCTTTGAAACACAATAGGTTGACAGTCAAATCGAACATCCTATTAAAACAAAGGAAACAGCAAATCTATCAGAGCATCAGCATTTACCATGGTGTCTGCATGAGGCATTCTACTTAGTGAATATACAAGGTTTTAAGACAATAAGGTGACTCAAAGGAATATTAAAATATTACTCTTTCATGGATATTATTCAGAGTGATGTGAAGACCATACTATTTTAAAGAAAAGGTTTTCTTCCCCACATTAAATGTTTAGAAGACCATCATTTTTATGTGTTTTCTGTAAGACTTTCATATGAATTCAACGAAGCTAATTTATGTAATAATTACAATAACAGTTTTCAAAGACTCCCCAGAAAGCTAGGCAATATGTTTACTTTTATAATTATTTGAACTCAAAACTCCTTGATTCCAAGTGGAATCACTGTCATCTCCATGTATATGAATATTAATAATAATAATAATATATTAATACTAATAATAATAACAACAATAATAATAATTACATATATTTCCACCACACTGAAGATACTTTGCTTATAGGTATAAAGCTTTTGTCTTCTATAAAGATAATGTTAGAAATAACTGTAGTTTTCTATGAAGACGATTTATTTTATTTTTTGCTGTCACACATGCACTTCCAGAGAAGTGCTAACTTCCATACTCATCTTGGAAAATGCCAAGTGCTGTCAGACTTGTGTGTGATGTCACAACACTGTCTACCTTCCTCCTCAGTTTACGTATCCTCCACTCTGCCCAGAGCCTAAGGAACAAAAGTGCAAACCTGATCTGGCTCTGTTTCTTCCAGGCTGCTGGACAAACTCCTCATCTGTTAGAACAACAAGGCTGCCTGACCTTTCCTCTCCAGGCTCTTTTTGTTTTTCCCTTACAAGAAGGCTGTGTTTTAGACAAGGCAAAGTGATCACCAGGTTTTATCATATTCTCTCTGTACATGTCACCTATTCCTCTCTGTGGCCCCCTCTGCCTCACAGCCCCCCACTGAATCAATTCTTCAGAGCCGGCTCAAACGTCCCCTTCCCTCCTGAGGTTCTTCCTGTCCCGAGCTATAGCTTTCCTTCCACTGTCACTCGCTTATTATATCTCCATTATGGTGGTTATTACAATATACTGTGATTTTCTGGTTTCACATCTGTCTTTGCAAGTCTTCTTAAGGGTTAGAATCATGCATGACTGATTTTTATATCCTGTGGTTCCTATAAGCTTGGAAATATCATGTGTTCAAATGACTGATGGGTAACTAAGGGCATTTGCTGTATGTACATTGAGGTTCTTGCAAAGTTGCTTGGATTATCTAAAAATAATTACTCAATTATATTTTTAGAAGGAAAGTTGTAAGAAAGAAAAGGTCTATGCTGAAGCATTTCTTTAAAAATAAATATTACGGTGACTACTATACTAAGCATGTTTAAAAGCTATTATCTGAAAATGTGAATAATCAGAACAAGAAAGTAATTAGGGAATTAATAGCCACAGAGATTTCCAACAATCACTAAGAGAGACGTGTAGTGCAAGTTCTGAGCTATGGAGTAACACCCAGAAAAGGAGCAATCTTACCATTACACAATATAACATGGGGGAATTGTTCAATGAAAACATCCTACTGTCAAACCCTTAACCCATTTGAAAATAAAATACGTGAGGAGGAATCTTTCCAACAAGGGAGGAAAGGCTCAGGGCCTTGATAAGGTAGTTAGTTTCATGGGATTAGAAGAGCTTTTCTGTCACCACATATGACTAGACAGAGATAATGAGAGGGAGCGGTAATTGGCTACCAGCATCTATTAGTACTCCTGGAGAAACAATTCAAAATTTGTTTTTTACTGGTGTTGCATTAGTCTTAATATATATTAAGCATAAAAAGTGATAAACTATGCGATGGCTATTATTTCATGCATATTTAGAAAATTTAAGAAATATAACACAACGGTTATTCTATCTATGAATTTTCACTAGCTATTTATAAAAGCCTGAAAACTAGTAAAGCTAGATGAGGGATAGGAGGTGCCTTGTAAAATAGTTTTTAAAAATCTCATTTCACTATTCAATTATATGAAAAGGTTGTAGAAAAAAAGAATGATTCATTACAGAGAGAAATAAAAATGGAGAAACTAAATTATTACCAATAATATTATGAAAAATATACCTCGGATTTTGAAGGAAATGAGAATGAAAAAACTGCTTGAAAATATTTTTGGTATACAAAAATAAAGCTCTCATCCTCCCACATGGATAAGAGTAATTCACAAAATAAAATGAAAGGAAGTGTACCATAACGGGTGCTATGACATGCTATCCAGATCTTCCTTTAGAAATAAGAGATTTAGGGCGGTGCCTGTGGCTCAAAGGAGTAGGGCACCGGCCCCATATGCTGAAGGTGGTGGGTTTAAACCCAGCCCTGGCCAAAAACTGCAAAAAAAAAAAAAAAAAAAAAAAAAAGAAAAGAAAAGATTTAGTCCCTTAGCTGCTGGGGATATTGCTGGTAGACAGCCCTAAGCAGTAAGCCCTTTGAAATGGTTTTAGCTAGAAAAGAGCTACTGCACGGATGGTCACATCCCTTTTTGGGCTAGCCTGAATCCAATAAGTGATCAATTTAGAGGTATAAAGGCTAGACCTACTCACTACAACTCAGGACAACCATACATGTCCAGCGTGCCCCAGGGGTCAGCTGAGGCTTCTACTGACCACAAATCGTGGCCAGCCAACTCTGCTTCCTTCCTTTCCCCTTTCCACTAGTACTGACTCTAAGAACACACCCAAAATGAAACACCTGTCCCTGAATCTCAGGCTCAAAGTCTGCTTCCCAGGGAACACAACCAACAACAGCTGATACCAAAATGACCCAAGAAAGGAATGACCTAAGACAGGAAGATGGGCTTCTGGAGTTGGGTCACCTCTCACCAGGTTGCAGCAGGGTCCCTTCAATGGGGCCAAACCAAGCACCTAGCCTTCACTCTGTTGGAAATGGAGAAGTCAATGTGCTCGTTAAGGGACATACTGCCCACTTCCTACTGTCTACCCACCTTTTCTCCTGGCCTCTAGGCCAAAAGGTGGGGTTAAATTATAGCTGGGGGTATATAGTGGGGGTAACCTGGCCAGGAATGTGACAGAAATGGAAGGGAAAAGGGACTAGATCCTCGACTAAGTTCAAGACTCCATCAGCATATGCTGGGAGGAGACAGCAAGGAGACACAGGAGTGCGTTCTTGAGTGTCTGGTCAAGGTGGGGTGGACAGCAGGGAGATGGCGGGCAGAGGAGCAAATGAGCTGAGCAGCAGGGCAGACTAAAGAGCTGGTGGCATGGCCGGCTCCTCCTGGGCAGTGGTAGCAATTTAGTTTACAGGAACAGACACCTATTCTGGATCTGCGTTTGCCTTTCCTATCTTGAAAACTAACTTTAATCATGACAGCTAACATCACTGGTACTCACTTTAAGAAATATCCAATAAAAAAGACTACATCATGATTTAGTGAAAAATTCAAGTTATAACCTCAATCCGTATTAAGTCATCCTTCCTTCCTACCTTCCTTTCTTTTTTTTGAAGACAGAGTCTCACTTCATCATCCTTGGTAGAGTGCTGTGGCATCATAGCTTACCACACCCTCCAACTCCTGGGCTCAAATGATCCTTCTGCCTCAGCCTCCTGAGTAGCTGGGACTACAGGCACCTGCCACAACGCCTGGCTATTTTTAGAGACAGGGTCTCACTCTTGCTCACGCTGGTCTCGAACTCCTGAGCTCAAGCAATCCTTCTGCTTCTCAGAGTGCTAGGATTACAGGTGTGAACCACAGAGCTTGGCCTTCATTTTTTATTAGATTCATATAACAAGCAAAATAGTAAAAATGTTCAATGCACAAGCAGAGTCTTCCTCAGAAACCACAGACACATAGTCAAGTGTGTACAAACAGTAAATGGTTTATGCTTCAGTTATTTCCATTCACAGCTTGAAAGGAGTAAGCTACTGCATTTTAATATTTGTCAAATGCAACACAGACTTCCCTTCAAAGATAAGACCTCTGGTTAAACCTGGCATTAAAAGGGAGTCCGAGGAGTTTCAGAAACTTAAATGTGAAGTTTGACTACATGAACTAAATGAATCCTATGAAAAAAAGCCAAACAAAGTTTAATGACTAAAAAGGAACACAATATACATAATACCCTTTAGATAATGCTATGGCATAAAGGGAGAGTTAAAACCTGTGATTTCTAGCAGCATGTCCAATGTGATGTCTTCAATGTTTCAAAAAATATTACAGTGGAAAATTTTAAAAGTATTCATAATGTTAGTGTGACTGCGTGATGATATTATCCTTGGATAACACTAATCACTAATTTACAAAGAAACAATTATCATGGTTGATTTTGGGAAAATACAGTTAATAAAACATCATATTATTTCCTGGAAGCTTCTTTCTACCAACAATGGCTCAAAGCCGTGCATCACCACCTATACTGTTTCTATGCTCACCACAAGCTTGTGTTTATGCCTATTCTACACGGAGATCAGTTGAAGGGCAGCATGACAGTGAGGGATAAGAATCTTCATTCCACTACTTCATGCAAAAGTGCCTTGCAGACGAGCCAGGGAAGGTAGAGGACTCACACTCTCTGCAGTAGCAGTTTAATGTGTCCTCTAGATCAGAGGTTATCAGTTCCAATGCTGTGAGGCATGAGCTCTTCAATAGGAGGGCCTACCACAAACAAGATGCTCAAATAATAAAGACACAGGGCACATACACTGCCTGAGCTCTCAGGATGAGGGAACAGGCAGGTCACCCAACAGAGGGGACAGCGACCAATAAATTCTAGCCAATTACTGATGAATTTGCAGGCTAGGTCCTCACTCACAAGTCTAAATTTCTAGGAATCATTTTAAAATTTTACTTAAATTCATAATCTTCTATCTAGACACCTGGGCCTCAAAATGAAGATTCACCATGCTTAACAGACAGCTCAATCTCCGACTTGAGAAAGACAGAGCGTCAAGCTGTCCCCCTGGGTAGAGTGCCATGGCATCACAGCTCATAGCAACCTCCAACTCCTGGGCTCAAGCGAGTCTCCTGCCTCCGCCTCCCAAGTAGCTGGGACCACAGGCGCCCGCCTCAACGCCCAGCCATTTTTTGGTTGCAGCCATCATTGTTTGGCGGGCCCGGGTTGGGGATTCAAACCCGATGCCTTAGGTGTACGAGACTGGCGCCTTAGCCGATTGAGCCACAGGCACCCAGCCTCTCGCAAGTGTTTCTTGTGTTGGATTTGTAAATACTACTTTGCAGATGAAGAGGCAGAGGAAGCGTAAACACCCACAAAAGCAAAGAAACTAGCAAGAAACTCCTCAAACCTGGTTTTGCAACCTGATCTGGTTTGGGTTTCTGCTTATAAAATGGAAGTCATGCTGTTGTAGGGAAGATGAGAACTTTATTACTTACCAATGTTGTGCCTTAACTTAGCATCCAGCACCTCCCATGTTTTTTTTTTTTGTGTGTGTGTATATATATACATATATAAAATTTTTTTAGATTGTCTTTCTCCATCACTGGCCTTGATCGAGTATGGGAATAGACACCACAGGGTGTGGTGCAGTGAGCTGGAGTACAGTGACTTTGATCAGTAAGCTATGGCTCACTGCAGTCTTGAACTACTGTGCTTAAGCAATCCTCTTACCTCAGCCTCCTGAGTAGCTGGGACTACAGGCACATGCCATCACATCTGGCTAATTTTTATTTATTATAGAGATGGGGTCTTGCTATGTTGTCCAGGTTGGTCTCTAACTCCTGGCCTTAACAAACCTCCCAGCCTCCCAAAGCACTGGGATTATAGGTATGAACCACCATGATTGGCTACGTCCTGTGTATTTAATTCTTTTTTTTTTTTTTTTTTTTTGAGACGGAGCCTCAAGCTGTCCCCCTGGGTAGAGTGCTATGGCCTCACTGCTCACAGCAACCTCCAACTCCTGGGCTCAAGCGAGTCTCCTGTCTCAGCCTCCCAAGTAGCTAAGACCATAGGTGCCCGCCACAGTGCTCGGGTATTTTTTGGTTGCAGCCATTATTGTTGTTTGCCGGGCCCGGGCTGGATTTGAACCTGCCAACTTAGGTGTATGTGGCTGGCACCTTAGCCGCTTGAGCCACAGGCGCCAAGCCCTGTGTATTTAATTCAACCAATATTTGCATTCTTCTAGAGCAGTGGTTCTCAACCTTCCTAATTCTGGGGCCCTTTAATACAGTTCCTGTGGGTCGTGAACTGCTGCTCTAGAGCTTGTACTCTGTTTAGGGATCAACTTGCTGAAGCCAACAGCTAAATCTGGCCCACTATCTCTTTTGTAAATAGTTTTATTGGAACACAGTCATACCTGTTTATTTACATATTGGCTATAGCTGTTTCTGTGCTATGATGGCAGAGTATTACAACAAAGAATGTGTGGCTTATAAAACCTGAAATATCTGGTTCTTCATAGAAAAAATTTGCTACCCCTTCTCTGTTCTCATGGGATAGACAAATTATAAGACTGTGGATAAGAGAATTTGCAATGGCAGTAAATGATATGAAGAAACAGAATAATAGGATAGTATGATGGGGGTAAGGGGAAGTTTGAAGGGCTGCTTCCAGGTGCCTCTGTGTAGACACAACCTTTGAGCTATGAGAATCTTCCAGAAGAGTGGTCTGGGCAGAAGTGACAACAAAAACAAAGGTCCTGGAGTATGTAAGAACTTGAAAGAACAAAAATGGTCAAAACAAAGCTGGTGCTCAGTAAGGGGGCAGATAACAAGATGCACCTATTCCTATAAATGCAAAGAAATGCTTAGATTTTTTTCCCCCAAGAGCAAAGGGAAGTTTTGGAAGGTTTTAGGGGGAAAGGAGAGAATGACATATTCTGATTTGACTTTTTCAGAAAATTTCTTGGGCTGCAGTATGGAAAAAGGATACTGTGAGGTAGCTGGGAGGCCAGGGAGGAGGCTTCTAGAATAGTCCAGGTGGCTCGGCGCCTGTGGCTCAATCAGCTAAGGCGCCAGCCACGTACACCTAAGGTGGCGGGTTCGAATCCCCAGCCCGGGCCTGCCAAACAACAATGATGGCTGCAACCAAAAAAAAAAATGGCCAGGTGTTGTGGCAGGTGCCTGTGGTCCCAGCTACTTGGGAGGCGGAGGCAGGAGACTCGCTTGAGCCCAGGAGTTGGAGGTTGCTGTGAGCTGTGATGCCAGGACACTCTACCCAGGGGGATAGCTTGAGGCTCTGTCTCAAAAAAAAAAAAAAATAGAATAGTCCAGGTGAGTGATGGCACTCTGGGCTGGGGTGGTAGGAGAATAGAAAGTAGAAAAAGTTGGCCTGGTGTTTTAGAGTAAGAAGCAACAGAAGCTACTTGTGTTTTGTATGTGAGGGGTGGAGAGTCATTAAAGAAGGTGGCTGGTTTTATGGCCTGGGCAACTTGAAAATAGATCAGCCAAGCTTCGGCATCAACTTACAGGGAGCCTTTGGGCATGTTATTTCCCTGAACTTTTGTCCTCTCTATAAAACAGGTCAGGCCATCCATTCCTTGTAAGGTTGGCAAAGCTCATTGTAAAGAAAATCTAGAGGAAGTCCCCAATAAATGCAGCTGCTCTCCCTTGTGTCAGTGTCCCCGAACAGATCTGTTCATTTTTTCTTGTTCCCCCAAGCCCCTGCAAGCCCCCCTTCCCAGGGTGGGTTAGGTACCCTGATACTAAATTCTGCCAGGTGTATTCTGGTGAGTCTGTTTTCAATCTGTCATCTTCTGTCCCTTCTCCTTATTCCATTCCCCCTAGTGCTATGCCTTTGGCCTCCCATGATTTGGACAACTAGCCATCTCTGGGGACTCCATCTGGCATTCACCTGCTGTGCTCTGGGTCTACGATCTTAGATAAGTAGTCTGAGTCAGAGTCCTGTGACAAATCTAGGCCATGAGAGATGGGGTTCTGATAACTCCCTTTATGGTTGTTAAGGATTCAGTTAAGTCCTTTAAAGAGCCTAGCACTGAACATAAATGCTGATTAAATATTAATAGCTATTAATTTTATTAATGTCTTTCGGTCTTCTTGGGTCCTGCTATGTGTGAGTAAATCAGCAAACAATGTGAGGTCCACTTCTGGCCAGGCCATGACCCCTCCCCGCCAGCTGTTAGAGTAACCGTGTGTGTGTGTGTGTGTGTGTGTGTGTGTGTAAACACTTTCACTTTGGCAGAACCCATACTCAGTGGGTAGGGTGCCCACCACATACACTGGGGCTGGTGGGTTCAAACCCAGCCCTGGTCAGCTAAGCAACAACTGCAACAAAAAAAAGCTGGGCATTGTGGTGGGTGCCTGTAGTCCCAGCTACTTAGGAGGATGAGGCAGGAGAATCACTTAAGCCCAAGAGTCTGAAGTTGGTATGAGCTGTGATGCCATGGCACTTTACCAAGGGTGACATAGTGAGACTCTGTCTCAAAAAAAGAAAAAAAAAACATTCACTTATAAATTTTGTAAGACAAATATTTTATAATACAAAAATGTAAAAATATACCATAACCTAAAACTCCTTCCTGGTGCTTCTTTTGCTTTTTTAGTATTTAAAAAAAAAGCCCAGCCTTATCTTTCTTATTACAATAAACTAATAATATAAAATTTATCATCTTAACCATTTTTCAGTCTAGAGTTCAGCAGTATAAATATCTGCACACTGTTGTGCAACAGATATTTGGGACTTTCATCTTGTAAAACTGAAACTCTATACCCCCTGAACAACTCCCCTTTTCCCTCTCTTCCCAGTCTTTGCTTGGTAACCATGATTCTTTGTTTCTAAGATTCTTACCACTTTAGACACCTCACGTAAGTAGAATCATGTGCCATTTGTCTTTTTGCAACTAGATTCTTTCATTGATCATAATGTGCTGAAGAGTCATTCATGTTATAGCATATGACAATATTTCTTTTATGGCTAACGAACATCCCATTGTATGAATATGCTACATTTTTCTTTATTCCATTTATCAGTGGACATTTGCACTGCTTCTACCTCTTCACTGTTATGAATAATGCTGCTATGAAGTTGGGTATGCAATTATCTTTTCAAAATCCTGTGTTCACTCTGGGAGGCTGAGGCAGGTGAATGGCTTGAGCTCAGGAGTTTGAGACCACTCTTACCAAGAGTGAGACCTTGGTTCTAAAACTACACAGGTGGTTGTGCCTGGTGCCCATAGTCCCCAGATACCAGGGAGGTAGAGGCAAGAGGATCACTTGAGCCAAAGTTTGAGGTTTCTGTGAGCTATGAGCCCTTTACCCACAGTGACTGAGTGACACTGTCACAAAAAAACCCACAAAAGATTGTTTTCAATTTTTTTTTTTTTTTTTTTTGCAGTTTTTGGCCAGGGCAAGGTTTGAACCTGCCACCTCCAGTATATGGGGCTGGCACCCTACTTTGTTGAGCCACAGGCACCACCCAATTTTTTAAAATATATATCCAGAAGTGGGTTTGCTGTGTCATATGATAACTCTATTTTTAACTTTTTGAGGAACTTCTATATTTTTCCTGAACCATTTTATACTACCATCAACAGCATACAAGGGTTCCAATTTCTCCCCATTATTAATGCTTATTATTTGATAGTGGCTATCCTAATGAGTCCGAGGAAATATTCTGGTTTTGACTTGCTTTTCCCAGATGATTAATAATGTTTAGCATCTTATATTTGTTGGTTGATTGAATATCTTTAGGAAAGTGTCTATTCAAATCTTTTGCCCTTTTTTTTTTTTCTTTTCCCTTGGGTTAGAGGATTTCTGTTACCCATGCTGGAGTGCAGTGGCATGATCTATAGCTCACTGTAACCTGGAATACTGGGGCTCAAGTGGTTCTCATGTCTCAGCCTCCCAAAGTGCTGGAATTACAAGCATTAGCCACTATGCCTGGTTGGAATTCTTTATATATTCTGAATATTAACTCCACAGCAGATAATATAGTTTGCAAATATTTTCTCCCATTCCGTTTCACTTTTCCCTTCTCCTGTGTAGACATTTAAGTTTGACGTAGGCCCATTTTCCTATCTTTTCAGTGCTGTGGTATCATAGCTCACAGCAACCTCAAACTCTTGGCTCAAGTGATCCTCTTGCCAAGGCTCATAACTCATAGCAATCTTAAACTCCTGGGTTCAAGCAAATCCTCTTGACTCAGCCTTCTGAGTAGCTGGGACTACAGGCGCCTGCCACAAGGCCCAGCTAGTTTTTCTATTTTTAGTAGAGATGAGGTCTCGTTTTGCTCAGGCTGGTCTGGAACTCCTGAGCTCAGGCTATCTACTCACTTTGGCCTCCCAGAGTGCTAGGATTATTAGGCGTGAGCCACCTCGCCCTGCCTCTATCTTAGCTCTTGTTGCTTTTTTGGTGCCATACCAAGACATCATTGCCAAATCCAATGTCATGAAGCTTTCTCATGTTTTTTCTTAAGCGTTCTATAGATTCAGGCCTGGTGCCTGTAGCTCAAGTGGCGAGGGCGTCAGCTACATACATCGGAGCTGGCTGGGTCAAATCCAGCCCGGGCCCACCAAACAACTACACCAAAAAATTAGCTGGGTGTTGTGGCGGGCGCCTGTAGTCGCAGCAACTTGGGAGGCTGAGGTAAGAGAATCGCTTAAGCCCAGGAGTTGGAGGCTGCTGTGAGCTGTGATGCTACAGCACTTAACCCAGGGCAACAGCTTGAGACTATCTCAAAAAAAAAAAAAAAAGAGTTCTATAGATTCAGGTCTTACATTTAAGTGTTTAATCTACTTTAAGTTTTCTAGCTGGGCGTGTGGTGGACACCTGTAGTCTAGCTACTTGGGAGGTTGAGGGAAGAGAATTGGCTAAGCCTAAGAGTTGGAGGTTGTGATCTGTGATGCCACCGCACTCTACCTAAGGTGACAGCTTGAGACTCTGATTAAAAAAAAAAAAAATCCACTGAGTTTTCGTACGTGGTGTAGGGTAATGATTCAATTTCAATCTTCTACCTGTGGCTATCCAGTTTTTACAGGACCATTGGTTGAGACCATCCCTTCTCCTCCCCTCCCCCATTTTTTTTTTTTTTTTTTTTTTGAGACAGTCTCAAGCTGTCACCCTGGGTAGAGCTCTGTGGTGTCATAGCTCACAGGAACCTCAAACTCCTGGGCTTAAGCGATTCTCTTGCTTTACCCTCCTAAGTAGCTGGGACTATAGGCACCCGCCACAACTCCTGGCTATTTTTGTTGCAGTTGTCACTGTTGTTTTAGCTGGCCTGGGTTGGGTTCGAACTTACCAGCTTTGGTGTATGTGGCTGGCATCGTAACCACTGTGCAACGTGCGCTGAGCCTATTTTTTATTACTTTGAGAGTCTCAAGCTGTCACCCTGGGTAGAGTGCAGTGGAATCATAGTTCACAGCAACCTCCAACTCTTGGGCTCAAGCGATCCTCTTGCCTCAGTTTTTCTATTTTTTACTAGAGACGTGGTCTCGCTTTTTGCTCAGTCTGGTCTCCACCACACGCCTCGGTCTCCCAAAGTGCTAAGGTTATGGGTGTGAGCCACCGTGCCTGGCCTACTCTGGTTCTTTCTTTAAAAACACAGGCTGTAGGGTGGCACCTGTGGCTCAAAGGAGTAGGGTACCAGCCCCATATGCCGGAGGTGGTGGGTTCAAACCCAACCCCAGCCAAAAACTGCAAAAAATAAATAAAATAAAATAAAACAAATAAAAAAATATGTATGAGTGCCCAGGCATTAGGTGTATGGGTATACTTAAAAAAAAAAAACAAAAAAACACAGGCTGTAGAAGTGGCCTGGGCCTCCCTACACTGCAAGATTCTTGATGCCAGCTGCAAATCCTAGTCATCCTCTGTATTTTTTTCTAAAGCAGGTGCTATTAGCTCTGTTTTATAGATGAGGACGCAAAGGCTGAGCCCAAACGTCCCCTGCAAGATCGTATAGTGAGCACATAGGTAGAGGTGTGGGTTGGAATTAAAGACTTTACTCAAGATCTCATAACATCTTGAGGATTACTCTCTGCATCAACCCCAGGACGTCCAAAAGAATGAATGAACGTCCTAGGCACTGTGCCCACCTCGCAGCAAACCCCAGAGCTTGGACAAACCCATTGCTTCAAGCGGGGGTGCATGCCCGTCTGGCGCATGCGCAGCCCCAGGGCACAGCCAGCTTCCCTCCATCTGGCCGCTCGTGGAACATCCCGCCTTCCCCCCTGCGCCCGGGCCGGGGTGGTACGTGCTGCCTCCGCTTGCTGCCCCTCCCCATCGGTTTCCGCGCGAAAAGCCCGGCCGCTTGCGCTATCTCTGCTTCTGCTGCAGCCTCTGAGATGCCGGCCCGCACTGCCCCAGCCCGAGTGCCTGCGCTGGCCTCCCCAGCCATCTCACTGCCCGAAGATGTCCGTAGGCGGTAGGTGCCGTGAGGGATCATAAGACGCGGGGAGGCACGGTGCTGGGGGGAGGGGGTCGTTTCCCCTTGAGGTGGTCGGTGGCCGCGGCTGACAGGAGGGCGCGCATGCGCAGGGTAGTGCGGCGCGCACCGGTGCGTGGCGGCGGTTGGCGCGGGCAGGGTGGCACTTCCGGTCGCGCGCGCACCGGCCGTTTGGCGCCAAAATGGGCCGAGGCCCCTCGCAGCAACCTGGTGACTAGAAACTTGGAAAGAGGGTCTTTTCTCACCCCTAAATAAAATAAGCTTTGGGTTCGTCTCTAGGGTCCCCTTCGCCAAATAGCCGCTGGTCGGGTAACTACCTCCAGCCTGGCCACACAGGAAGTGGACAGCCCTTGGCCTCCGGACACCTCTTGGTCCCTGGCACTCCGGCATCCAGTTCCGGTGCCCGGCCAGGTCACCTGGGGTATTCAAGGGGTCCCCGGTGTCTCTGAACGGCACATCCCGATGGCGACCTCCAGAGATGGACTTTGCCGGTCGTGGTTAGGGCTCGGGTTTGTGAGCCCAGTCTTTTATCGGGGGTGCCTTCCTTTACCTGGGACCTGTGCCCACTGGGAAAGATGGATTCTGGAAGGAACTTTCACCAGGCAGCTCAGGGTCAGGGCCCGGGCAGTGTGAAAGTTTAATGGTCTTTTAAAAAAGAAATTTGTGCCTGTGAGCTACTAGCATCCAGGAAACCTCGTGTAGGGAATTGTGAGGGATGGTGGCTAACGTCGGGGTCCCTGCCTATAGCAGTTCATTCCTCTGTGGGACTTCTGTGCACAGGAGTGGGGTGGGAACACTGTCCCCAGCCTCTTGTTCTTGAAGGGCGTCAGTTCATTTCTGAAAACTTGTGCCAAGTGAAGTGTGCATCAGTCACAGCAACCCTGATCAGGCCTGGATGATTTCAACCGGATTTGTGAAACCACTTTTGCCATTTGTTTCCACTGGCTTCTGGCAGGCCAGTTCTGATTTGGGCTTTGGGGGCTGGAGTGTGTCAGATGTCTTGATGAACATACCTGTACTTGTATCTTCCCAAGATATAACTTAAAATGGAAATAGAATTAAGTACAGGGCTTCATGATGATCCCCCAATTCAGAGAAGTTTGGGCCCAGCCTTGAGACATGGCCTTACTCTTGTCTGCTGAGCTAGAGTACGGTGGTGTCATAACTCACTGCAGTCTGAATTTCCTGGGCTCAGGTATTCCTCCTGCCTCAGCCTTCTCAATGGCTGGGACTAAGGCGCCTGCCACCACACCTGACTAATTTTTCTATTTTTTGTAGAAATAAGGCCTTGCTATGTTGCCCAGGCTGGGCTTGAACTCCTGCCCTCAAGTGGACCTCTCATAGTGCTAGGATTAAGGATTATAGGTGTAAGCTACCATCCTGCCTAGCCTTCTTGATAATTCTGCCTCTGCTGTCTTGGCTGATGACCTTGGACAAGCATATGCTGCTTCTGCATCTATGGGCTAGGAAAATGGCCTTTCAATTGCTATAGGCACATAAAGTCTCATGTGGCTAACTTACTTTTATTTAGTTCTTATCAGTCATTAATTATTAATTATTGAACATTTTATATTTAATTGCAGTGAGTTTTGTTGTTGAGACAGTCCTACCCTATGCTCTGAGCAGAGTGCAGTGGCTTCATAGCTCACTGCAACTTCAGACTGGGGCTGTGGGCATCCTGCTGCTTCAGCCTTTGAAAGCCGCTGGAATTACACTCGGCCAGGCTTTTCCATTTATTTTTTTAGGAGTCGGAGTCTCACTCATGCAAGTCTCGAACTCCTGAGCCCAAGCATTTCTCCCTCAGCCTCCCACAGGGCTGGGATTACAGGTGTGAGACACTGCGTCTGGCTGCAATGAGTTCTTAAAAGTGGCTGCTCCAGTCACATGCACCAGGGCTGGTGGGTTCAAACCTGGCCAGGGCCCGTTAAACAATGACAACTATAACAAAAAAATAGCTGGGCGTTGTGGGTGCCTATAGTCCCAGCAACTTGGGAGGCTGAGGCAAGAGAATCACTTAAACCCATGAGTTTGAGGTTGCTGTGAGCTGTGATGCGATGGCACTCTACTGCGGGCAACATAGTGAGACTCAAAAAAAAAAAAAAAAAAGTGACTGCTGCAGGAGTTAGCTGCCAGGAAACAGGGATTCCTGCTGAAGTCTGTTTCTAGCCAAAACTTTTCTCCTCAGCTAGAGGTTGCCAACAAGCCACTGGGTTAGGGGCTCTATTAGGCTTTCACAAGTGTCTTGTTTAGCTAAATTTGAATACCTTTAGGTGAGTCTTTACTATGGACCAGGGGTCCTCAAACTTTTTAAACAGGGGGCCAGTTCACTGTCCCTCAGACCGTTGGAGGGCCAGACTGCGGGCCCTGGGATGAGTCGACTGCTAAACAAGACAGGCAGCAGCGGCAGTAACACCCAGCAGGCTGGATAAATGTCCTAGGCGGGCTGCATGTGGCCTGCAGGCCGAAGTTTGAGGACACCTGCTATGGACCATTGGCTGGGTGCAGTGACTGACATTTGTAATCCTAGCATTTTGTGAGGCAGAGGCAGGAGGATTGCTTGACCTCAGGAATTTGAGACCAGCCTGAGCAACATAGACCCTGTCTCTTGCAAAAAAAATTAGCTGGGCATGGTGGTACACACCTGATGTTATAGCTCTGTTGGAGGCTGAAGGAGGAGAATTGTTTGACTCTAGGCATTTGAGGACATAGTGAGCTATGATGATACCACTTTACTACCAGCCCTGCCAACAGACTCTGTCTCCAAAAAAAACCCAAAAAGTCCACCATTGATCCTGTTCCTGTATTTTGTCAAAGTTACTGTAGGGGTTGGAGTTGTGGATGCTTGCTTTTGACTATCTGAAATGCTTGGACCAGAAGTGCTTTAGATGTTAGACTTTTTTTGCATTTTGGAATAGTATGTGTCGCTTAATGATGGGGATATGTTCTAGGAAATTCATAGTTAGGTGATTTTTGTTGGATAAACCTGGATAGTGTAGCCTGCTACATACCAGGCTATATGGTATAGACTATTGCTCCTAGTCTACAAACCTGTACAGCATCTCACAGCAGTGAATGCTGTAGTTATTTGTAACACATTGGTATTTGTGTATCTAAACATCTAAATAGAAAAAGAGCAGTAAAAATATAGTATAATTTTATGGGACTTACTCTCAAATATACAGTCTGTCATTGACCAAAACAACATTTTGTGGCACCTGACTTTATTTGTATTTTCTTTCTTTTGAGACAGTCTCAAGCTTTTGCCTTGGGTAGAGTGCTATGAAATCACAGCTCACAGCAACTTCCAACTCTTGGCCTTAAGAGATTCTCTTGCCTCAGCCTCCCAAGTAGCTGGGACTACAGGCGCCCATCACAACACTTGGCTATTTTTTGGTTACAGTTGTCACTGTGTGGCAGGCCCAGGCTGGATTCAAACCCGCCAGCTCCAGTGTATGTGGCTGATGCCCTAGCCGCACAGCTATAGGTGCTGAGCCACCCTATTTGCGTTCTACCTACTTGTCTGTATCCCTCATCCAATGCCTAAAATGCCCCAGTGAGCATTTCCTTTATGTGTCCTTGTCAGTGCTCAAAAAGTTACAGATTTTGGAGCATTTCAGATTTTCAGATCAGGGATACTCACTGTATATGCAGGTTTTTTGTTTTGTTTTGTTTTTTTGAGACAGGGTTTTGCCCTATTGCTAAAGTCCAGTGGTGTCATCAGCTCACTGCAACCTCAAACTCCTGGGCTTGATTGACCCTTGGGCCTCAGCCTCCCAAATAATTTAGACTACAGGTGTGCTACCACACCTTGCTAAATTTTGTGGGTTTTTTGTAGAGACAAGGTCTTCCTTTTACTCAGGCTGGTTTTGAATTCCTTCCCTCAACAGGCCTCCTGCCTCAGAATTCCAGAGTGCTAAGATTACAGGTGTGAGTCACTGCACTAGTTGCAGCTTCTTTTTTAGTTCCATCAAATACTTAATAGTAGAAAGTATTTTCAGTTTGGATTTCTAGGTCTTTAACTTCATTTTGAAATATACCCCAAGTCTTCTAAAACTGTGCCTTTCAGGGCAACCCACATTTTCCAGCTTGATTTCTTTCTTTGAGTTGACAGAATTTGCACAGCAAAAATAATAGTCTCCCACTTGTCTTCCTGCTGTCAGTCAGATCCATTTTTATTTTTATTTTTTTGAGACAGAGTCTCACTTTGTTGCCCCCAGTAGAGTACTGTGGCATCATAGCTCACAGCAACCTCACACTCTTAGGCTCAAGAGATCCTCTTACCTTAGCCTACAGAGTAGCAGGGACTATAGGTGCCAGCCACAACACTTAGCTGTTTTTTCTTTGACCGGGGCTGGGTTTGAACTCGCCACCTCCGGCAATATGGGGCCGGCACCCTACCCTTTTGAGCCACAGGCGCTGCACAACACTTAGCTATTTTTTAGAGACAAGGTCTAGTTCAGGCTTGTCTCAAACTTTCGAGCTCAGGTGATCCACTCACTTCGGCCTCCCAGAGTGCTGGAATTACTCAGCGTGGTGGCTCATGCCTGGCTTTTCAGATACTTTTTTTTTTTTTTTTGGAGACAGAGCCTCAAGCTGTCCCCCTGGGTAGAGTGCTATGGCATCACAGCTCATAGTAACCTCCAACTCCTGGGCTTAAGCGAGTCTCCTGCCTCTGCCTCCCAAGTAGCTGGGACCATAGGTGCCCACCACAACGCTGAGCTATTTTTGGTTGCAGCCATCATTGTTGTTTGGGCCTTGGCTGGAGTTGAACCTGCCAGCTCAGGTATATATGGCTGATGCCTTAGCCACTTGAACCACAGGAGTTGGAGGTTGTTGCCAAGCCTGAAGTCTAGAATATTTATTTGCCTGTCTGCCTCATTGTGTGCTCCTCTCAAGATACATAGGCCTTGTTTCATGTTCTCTGAGCTTGAGAACAACCAGTGGGAGGCTAGATTGATTTTTACCCATTACCCAAGCTGGCTGCTAATCATTCATTCTTTATTTATAGTTTTTTTGCATGTAGTGTTTTGGTCTGTGATACAGGCTAGAGTGCAGTGGTACAGTAATTGCTCACTGTAACCCTGAGTTCCTGGGCTAAAGTGATCCTCCTTCCTTAGTCTCCTGAGTAGCTAGGACTATAAGTGTGTGCCACCAGACCCAGTTGACTTTTATTTTTGTTGGGATGGAGTCGCACTGTGTTGTCTAGGCTGGTCGTAAACTCCTGGCCTCAAGTGGTCTTCCTGCTTCACCCTCCCAAAGCCCTAGGATTAGGGAAGTATGAGCCATTCTGGTTAGCCTGTTTATTCATTTTTTTTTTCTTGAGACAGTCTCACTATGTTGCCCTTGGTAGAGTGCTATGGTGTCACAGCTCACAGCAACCCCAAACTCTTGGAACTCAGCCTTCCGAGTAGCTGGGACTACAGCCGCCTGCCACAATGCCCAGCTATGTGTTGTTGTTGTTGTTGTCATTGTTTATCAGGCCTGGGCCAGGTTCGAACCTGCTGACCCCTGGTGCATGTTGCTGACACCCTAACGACTGGGCATGGATGCTGAGCTGATTTTTTTTTTTTTTTTTAATATACAGTATTTTATTTTCATTTCATTTTATTTGACAAAGTCTTCACTTTGTGACCCTGGATAGAGTGCTATAGTGTTATAGCTCACAGCAACCTCAAACTCTTGGGCTAAAGTGATCCTCATGTCTCAGTCACCAGAGTAGCTAGGACTATAGGCACCCACCACAATGCCGGGCTATTTTTTAGACAGGCTTTTGCTCTAGCTCACCCACCTCGGCCTCCCAGAGTGCTGGGATTACAGGCGTGAGCCACTGTGCACAGTCCCAACCTCAAACTCTTAGGCTCAAGTTATCTTCCTGCCTCGGTCAATACATGGTCATTTATTTATTTATTTTTTTGAGACAGAGCCTCAAACTGTTGCCCTGGGTAGAGTGCCGTGGCATCTCAGCAACCTCCAACTCCTGGGCTTAAGTGGTTCTCTTGCCTCAGCCTCCCAAGTAGCTGGGACTACAGTTGCCCACCACAGTGCCCAGCTATTTTTTGGTTGTAGTTGTCGTTGTTTGGCAGGTTTGGGCTGGATTCAAACCCACCAGCTCTAGTGTATGTGGCTGGCGCCTTAGCCACTTGAGCTACAGGTGCCAAGTCCATTTATTTTTTTGAGACAGGGTCTTACTCTTGCTATGGGTGCTGAGCCACATTTTTCATTTTTTATAAAGATGGGGTTTACAGGCTTGAGCCATTGCATTCAGCCTGTTCATTCTTAAGTCTTTTTGTCAGAAAGATATCCCAGCTTTCCTGCAATAAGAGGTTTTGAGGCTCGGCGCCTGTAGCTCAGTGAGTAAGGGTGCCGGCCACATACACCGAGGGTGGCAGGTTCGAGCCCGGCCTGGGCCTGCTAAATTTACAATGACAACTGCAACCAAAAAATAGCCAGGCGTTGTGGTGGGCACCTGTAGTCCCAGCTACTTGGGAGGCTGAGGCAAGAGAATCGCCTAAGCCCAAGAGCTGGAGGTTTCTGTGAACTGTGACGGCACGGCACTCTACCAAGGGTGCCATAGTGAGACTGTCTCAAAAAAAGAAAAAGGAAAGGTATTGAATTGTGTCAGTGTATCCTGTATACTGGCTTCTCAACTCTGGAGTTAATTACTTCAGGGACTTTGGCAGACCATATTTGCCTTATTTGTTATATCTGCAGCTTGGAGCACAGTAGATTGTCAAATGGTTGCATGCCAGCCTTTCCCCTGTGTGTTCTGGATTTATACACTGATGGCTAGCAGCCTCCTTTGCACAACTAATTAGCTTTAGTAATACCACAGCTTTTTTACCAGCTGGTCTTTCTGTGATTAGATTAAGCTGGGTATTGGGCATTAGTTTCATGGGTAGATATTGAATAGGGCAAAACTTACCTTTTATAGTTCTGCTTCTCTGTGGTATGATTCATATCCTGCCCTGTTACTTACCAGCTGTGTGGCTCATTCATCTGACCTCTTGATGTCTAGGTGTTTTTTCTATAAAATGGGGTTGGGGCTGCCTGCTCTTAGGGGGCATTTTTTTTTTTGGAGACAGAGCCTCAAGCTATCCCCCTGGGTAGAGTGCCATGCATCACAGCTCATAGCAACCTCCAACTCCTGGGCTCAAGCGAGTCTCCTGCCTCCGCCTCCCAAGTAGCTGGGACTACAGGCGCCTGCCACAACGCCTGGCCATTTTTGGTTGCAGCCATCATTGTTGTTTGGCGGGCCCGGGCTGGGGATTCGAACCCGCCACCTTAGGTGTATGTGGCTGGCGCCTTAGCCGCTTGAGCCACAGGCGCCAAGCCTCTTAGGGGGCATTTTGAAGACTAGTTGAGTTCATAGGAATAAATGTCTTAGAGCAGCACCTGCCCAAAGGCCTTTATCACCAGTTCTCACATGTTCATGTGTGTATAGGCATGTCTTGGACATATTATGAGCTGGTTCCAGGTTACTGCAATAAAGGAATATTGCAACAAAGTGAGCCACACATATTTTTTGGCTTCCAGGTATATATATCATCTTTACACTATTGTAGTCTATTAAGTGTGCAATGGCATTATTTCTAAGAAATGTACTTACCTTAATTTTAAGATACTATATTACTAAAAAATGCTAGCAATCATTTGAGCCTTTAGCAAGTCAGTTGTTTTGGTGGTGTAGGTCTTGCCTTAATGTTTGACTATTGACTAATTAGGTTGCTGAAGGTTGGGGTGCCTGTGGCAATTTATTAAAATAAGATGGCAATGAAGTTTGCCAAATCAATTGGTTCTTTTTATGAAACATTTCTTTGTAGTATACAATGCTGTTTGATAGAATTTTATCCACAGTAGAACTTCTTTTGTTGTTGCAGGGATTTTTTGGGCCTGGGTCTGGTTTGAACCCCCCACCTCCAGTATATAGGGCTGGTGCCCTACTCCTTGAGCCACAGGCGCCACCTTTTTTCTTTCTTTCTTTTTTTTAATTGAGACAGTCTCACTATGTCGCCCTCAGTAGAGTGCGATAGCGTCATAGCTCACGGCAACCTCAAAACTCTTGGGCTAAAGTGATTCTCTTGCTGCAGCCTCCAGAGTAGCTGGGACTACAGGCATCCACCACAACACCTGGCTATTTTTAGAGATGAGGTCTTGCTTTTGCTCTGGCTGGTCTGGAACCTGCGAGCTCAGGCAGTCCATCCACCTTGGCCTGCTGGAGTGGTAGGATTACAAGCATGAGCCACCGTGCCTGGCCCACAGTAGAACATTTTCAAAGTTGGGAGTCCTTTCAAACCCTTCCACTGCTTTGTCAACAGTTTGTTTATTAATATTCTAAATCCTTTCTCATTTCTAGTGTTCGTAGCATCTTCATCAGGAGTAGATTCCATCTCGAACCATTTTCTTTGCTTATCTGTAAGAATTAACTTCTTAATCTATTAAAGTTTTATGAAAATATAGCAATTCAGGGTGACACCTGTGGCTCAAGGAGTAGGGCATCGACCCCATATACCAGAGGTGGTGGGTTCAAATCCGGCCCCGGCCAAAAACTGCAAAAAAAAAAAAAAAA
>CAUYQV010157349.1:0-23652 GCA_963574575.1 Galagoides demidoff | reverse complement strand
AACAGACATCCTGTTTTCCTAGCTTACTCGATACTTACACATTCAGCCTACATGCTCCTAGTCACGTAGCCCCTCCAACCCTAGAGTATAAATAACCTCCACAATAAAGTTTAGCACTTTCTTTTTCTCTCTGACTCTGTGGGTGTATGTGTCCTTCCTTATGGGCTTGTGGGGACAAAACATCTCTCTCCTGATCCTCCCTGACGAGGCCGGGTTAATCCAAGCTACCCTCCAGCCTGCTCTTTCTCCATCTAACAAGATTATTGCCCTCTTGATCAGGATCATGGTAACTATAGCCCTATTCTCCTCCTTCTTAAACTACTATAAATCTCTTCCCCTTTCATACGCCGAACTCATAAAGCGCCGCCCTCCCTGCTGGACGGGAAGGGCGACAAGGACTGATGTTCAAAGGACAACTAATATTACTATTTCTATGCTTGGAATTCAACAGTGAACTTCTCTCAAGCCACCACATCAGTCTTCCAGGGACACACTATGTATTCCCTGTGCTTCAGCAAAGTGAGTGACTTATACGTCAGCTTCTGGGAAGTCTTGTGCTTCCACCCCTCCGCATATACTCATTTTGTGGAACCTGAAGTATCCCTCTCCGTCCAGTACTTGAAAAGACTCTAATGATCCTTGGGGATGAAGATTAACTATGTTACTAACTGCCAAGATTTCCCAGGCTTCCCTAACAGGGGTGGGTTTTCTCCATCATTTGTTCCACTGAGGTATCCCGTATGGGATTTGGCAAAGGAATTCCCGATCATTTTCAAAGACCACACTTTGAGAGAGTCCTTGCATACACAAAGACTCATGATCACATGAGAAGCAAAGCTCTGTTGAGATGAAGACTTCAGATGGAGTTCGCCCAACTTAACACTTGATTTGTTTCTCCACGCCAGGCTTGCAAAGTTTTCAGTCAAATAAATGACTCCAAATAATGATTGTTTCCATAATAACAATGATGTTCCAGTGATGTTTCCGTGTAAGCTTAGGAAGACACTTTCAAATAGTCAAACTTATGAATGATAAAGCTAAGGGTGCCGAGAGCCTGGCGTTATTAGTTTTATTGCAATTACTATATTTCTGCACATATCCATCTTCCATTTAGACCATGTGGTCCTTGGGCATAATTTTCCTCTTTCTCTAGTAAAGTGCAAGCACATAACATAAACTCAATAAATGAATGCTGAATGTGGAAAAAATAAAACATTTCCTGTGCCCACCGGATTGAGAACAAACATACTATGAAGGATGTGATAGTGAAGGTGCAGGCTGTCTTTGTACTTGACAATGGCCTGGAAGGATGCAGTAACTGAGTCATTTCAGGGGCTGGAAGTGAACAAATAGCCTGTATGTTCATAAATGCACACCTGGTTCAGTGTTCATTTACTTCGTAATTCCTTCAATCAGTAAATGTTCACTGAATGTTCACCCTTCTTGTTAATTTGGAGAGCAATTAACAAGAACAAAAGGGTATTTGCATCAGTGCGAAGGAGGAGCTTTGTTGCGGTGGTTGCTGATTTCTAAGGCCTCTTTTGCCAGGTTTTCAGAACATTTATTCTTAATTTTGCTTCATGACGACTTGTTCAAATTAGTTGATCTAAGAAATCAAGTGAGTTTTCTTTTCCTCTGAAGGCAGAAATACGGGAATTAATTCCTATTAAAGACGTGAGAAATTATTCCATGAATATCTTTAAAAATGGGAGAAAGTCCTATCTGGTTTCTGTTTATTCAGATGTAAGGAGATGAAGACAGTGGCCTGGCAGAACCATTTCCTGCTTATAATTCTTCAAAATGGAGATAATAATGAACACTACATATAGGTGCCAGGGTGTCCAACCTGCAGTCTGTGGGCCACGTGCTGATTTTGTGAGGAATATTTTTGCTTATCTGTGGTGTCAGCTACCATGAAAAGTATGCATGACCTGTGTTTTGTATGTTTAAAACAACTCTCATTCTTCCAATGTGTGGCAGAGGAAAAAAAGTGGTTGGATACTCCTGGCTCCATAGATATTTTCAGAGCCTGGTCAGCCTAAGCAGGGACACCCTGTACATCTCTGTCTCTCATGCTTTGGTTTATTTGTAAGGTACTAGTGCCTTCAGATTGTCAACTCACTATCACACTGCTTCCCAGCCCCTTTCTTCTGAGGGCACTGCAAAAAGCCAGACAAGGGAGGTAAAGTCTTACAAAACTGGCCTCACCTGGTATAGGTCTAAACAATGAGGAATGCATCTAGAACAATCCTGCATAGACCTTTTGCCGCCTTCTTTACTTTTTCTAAAGACCGTTCACCTGACTTAAACCACTGGATTGTGTAAACCAACCTCATTTGAAATTACTGGAGGTGCTGGAAATTCGGCATGGAATGTATGGAATTTACTTTGAGGATTTTGTAGTGACAGAGAGGAAGAGAAAGAAGAATGCTCAGAAAGTAACAAACGACTGACTTAGTTCCACCACTTGTAACAGATCTCAGCTTTGCTTTTTTTCTTCCCACGCGTCTGCTTTAGTAAGGCTTCCGCACTTAGAGAAATGTGTACAGTGGCTACCTCTACCCTGACTGAAGAGCCCATAGTTTGGTCTCAGTTGTGCACTGATGGAGTATAATTTGGAAATCCAGAGAGATGTATGAACTGCATCTAAATTTAGAATCTGACACAATGGTGGTTGCTAGGAGCTCAAAAAGAAATCAAGGAACAAAGGGAGTGGTTTTGAAGTGGTTGAACTCATTTGTAGAGGCAGAAGCACTGTACCTTGTGCTGTGGCCTCTGTCCTGCTATAGATTATGAGAGTGAGTGGAAAAAGGACTAGAGGGGTACTCAGCAAAAATTTCATAAAAGCTAGAACTCCCGAACAGCCTGAGAGGTGACTTTCATTATGAAGAGCCCGGACTCAAGTATGAAAGTCACCTTAACAATATGTGAATCTCGTGTCTGATTTCCTGCCTATTGAGTCAAAATTTGTCTCCTGGTTTCAATATAATGATAAACGTAAGGGATTTCATTTGATCTCATCCTTTTTGAAAGCCACATGCACAATTTCTTCAGTCACTACTCATTTTCCTTTAATTTTGCTCTTTCCGTCTTGGTGACAATTTCCTGCGACTTGCTTTGCTAAGCTGCTCTGCACACACATTCAGAAGAGGTGGAAAGGAAGGTCGGGAGCAAAGAAAACTCCAAAAGTCTGGTTTAAGTAGGAATCATACTGATAGTTAAAGCTACTTAATCACTTCCTCTTAGTCATTTCAGTAGACAGATACAGATGGAAGTCCGGGAAGGATGGCAGACGTCAGCTGGAATCCACAGCTGAATCTTCACACAGAGTTTGGTTTGGGCTATTGTTCTACATCATATAATTATATGTATGTTATACATATATTTACATATAGGTTATATATATATTCTTATACGATGCACAAAAGTCTTTATAATAATAACAAAGACTCACTGTGTAATGGATAGTCCCAGTGATGAAGCCAGGAGGACATCTCCTTCACATGAACTAGGAGTGAAGTGTGGTTTCTGTTTCCAATGATAATAACCTTCCATTCCACTAGGATCAACCAAAACCATGAAACAGATTCTCTGTTCCCTAGTTACTAAGAATGCCTTTATTCAAAACAAGCTGATAAACCACCAGAGAATACCTTCCCTCCCTTCCTCACAATCTGTTTCAATTTTATTTTAAGACTGCATTGTTTCCATACAGTCAAGGAAAGTTTCTAAACACAGTGATCTTGCTGGTTTGCAGCGATCGAGATTTCCATCCTAGCTGGCCCGTTCTTAGTTTCTGAAGGCCAGGTGGCATGCTGGGAGAAAACAACCAGCCTACATGCATGGCATGTTCACGTCTGTGTCCTTACACTTAGTGACAGGTGATGATGGGGCTCAGGAAGCAGTCCCCGAAAATTAAGGCCTCAGAAGCAAGAGTTTTGCGCTGACTTCTTGTCCTTCTGCCTCTCAGTTCCATTCTCTACTGTGGATAGCAGAGAAACTAGAATTCCTCTTCCCCTAGGTGGTCATAAAAGTCACAACCCCTTTTTCAGGAAGCCATCCATAAAACTTAAAATTCTTCTCTATAAAGACTGGCCATGAGTAAATCATCTGACTTACCTTGTTTGACTATAGGTAATAATCCCCATTTTAAAGGCGGCCCTGCCCCACACCCAGCAGGAAGGGATGTATCCCCGAAGAATCACCTGGACAGACAGGGCTTGCTGGGTTTCCCCCTCATTCCATCAACATTAGATCATACCTTTTTTGTCCAATCATATTTCTACTCAGCTGTCCATAGTTTGTTGAACCTATCCCTTAAAATGGACAATTCTCCTCTTATCTCTGGGTCCTCATTCTAAAGGCTCCTGTGTATACATGTTAAATAATCTTTATGTATTTTTCTCCTATTAATCTACATCAAGTCAGTGGTTTTCAGTGAACCTTTAAATGGGCCAAGGCACCTGGTCCCTCCAATAAAGAATGTCAGGACTAAGACCCAAGTTTCACACTCATCTTAGGAACTCAGGGCCCCGATGAAGGCACCCCAGTCACCATAAACTGAGTGGTCTAAAGACTATTCCACTGGTCTTGGAATGAGGGAAACTTTAAAGCTGAAAGGTGAGCTTCTGGTCTTCATAAACTAAGAACAGGAAAAAGGAATTTACCTGAATTAAATGTAGGGAGAGATCAATGAAAGATAGGACCAAGGAGGCCTGGAGGAATGTGCCTGCCTAAGGAAGGGTGTCAGGGAAATGTGATCGCTCTTCATGAAGAGCTCCTGAGTGCCTAACATTTACAGAAAGTATGAGAAACCCAGAATATCAAGCTATTTTTGAGGATTGAAATAACTCCTCCCAAGGCTTCCATGATAACATTACACCTGTTTCTTTGTTTGGTTGGTTTTCCCCAACTCCCCTGTCAATCTTCCTCCATCTGCCTCTTAAACAGTGGAGCTCTCTAGGGCTCCTTACCAAGCCCTGTCCCTGTTCCCTGAGTAAGCCTTTTCCAAGTGAACACATTCATTTCCATAGTTACAAAAACTCCTAATAATTGACTCTATCTTGAATTCAAACCTGTTTTCTGAGATCTAGGCATCCACATGCCTTCTCTACAGTTACACTTGGGTCCACAAAATGTCCCTAAACACGACCTGCTTGTTTCTCTTCACCATCAAAATGTGCCTCTCATGTTCATCATTCCTGATAACCTCTCCTTTGCCTTTAATTCATTCTCTCTGCACACTGGGTCACTCTCCACATCTGAATGTGGGGCATGTCCCAGAAATGATCCCTCAACTTGCCATACATAGGGAAAATGAGGAAATGTAGCTAAATACACCTTTTTTTACAAAACATTCATTACAAAGTTTTACAAAGAGGTAACCAACACATAGAGAATAGTTTGTAAATATTTTGTAAAATTTTGTCACACAAGTACCAAGTCATGAGCTTTCTATCTGGGAAAGCTGACTCTTCTGCTATTATTGTCCCGCAGAGAGGAGGCCACCCTTTAGGACTTTAAGGGCATGTAAGGCCTTTAGGTTGTGCTTTCATTGGAATTGCAAAGCCAGTGATGGTTGTTAAAAAGGAGATGTGCTTACTCCCCGAGATTCTCTGAAGTTTGGAGATGTGCTTACTCCCCAAGATTCTCTGAAGTTTCTCTGCATTGGCAATTTCTCAGTTCACACCTTTTTTCTTGGCTCCTCCAGTTTTAGGCATCAATCCCCACTTTTAGCCTGGTAAATTCACCCTCCACGCTGCCATCAGGTTTAAACACTCACTGGACAGTGATGGTTCTGCCAACAATGGACCACATATATGGTGGTCACCCCATGAGATTTTAATGGAGCTGAAACCTGCCTCTGGTTCAGGGATCTTGTACCCAGTCCTACCATGCTAGACAAAAACTACTCTTGTGTTTGTGGTGATTTCTAGTTTAAGCAAGCATACTGTGCTGCAGTCATATAAAAGTCTAGCATGTGTAATTGTGTACATTAAATAATATTTGGTAATAAGAATAAGTTACTCTATTACCATACCATACTTTTCATCATTATTTTAGAATGTATTCCTTATACTACTTATACAAAAAAAAGTTAACAGTCATCAGCCTGCAACAGGTATTTTAGGAGATATTCCACAGGAAAGCATTATCATTACAGGAGATGACAACCCCATCATATTAAAGACCTGCCAGAGGAACAGACATGAAGATGGAAGACAGTGATTCAGATGATGCTGATCCTACGGAGGCCTAGGATAATGTGTGTGTTTGTGTCTTAGATTTTAAGAAAAAGTTTAAAAAGCAAAAACAAAAGGAAGTAAAAGCAGAAAAAATCTTATAAGGATATAAAGAAAGAAAATATTTTTGTAGAACTGTACAATGTATTTGTTTTTTTAAGCACAGTGTGATCATAAGAGTCAAAAAGTTAAAACCTTTAAAAGCTTATAAAGTAAAAAAGTTATAGTAAGCCAAGGTTAATTTATTATTGAATAAAGAAAAAAATGTATAAATATAGTGCAGCCCAAGTGTAGTGTTTATTAAGTCCACAGTAGTGCGCAGTGATGTCCTGGTCCTTCACGTGACTTGCCCCTTCCTTACTGATGCAACTTCCAGTCTTGCAAGCTTCACTCTTGGAAAGCAGGTACCATTTTTACCTTTTATACCATGTCTTTATTTCCCCTTCTCCACATTTGGATATGTCTGGGTACACAATAGCCACCCACTGTATTCACTACAGTAACATGCTGTACGAGTGCGTAGCCTCAGCACGATAACCTACACCACCCGGCCCAGGAGTGCAGGGCCCTGTTTGTCTTCCTCCCCAGTAAATTATGACTCCTTTGAGTTTAAGGGTTTTTGTCTTATTCATACAACCCAATGCCTGAAACATGCCACGAGCTTTAATAAAATGTTGTTTTATGGATGATAAAGGAGATGAATAAATGAACTGCAATAACTCAAACATTAAGCCAAAAAGTCATCGACGATGCTCAAGGGCTGAATGAATTATTTTTTCCAGGACCGTATACCATCGCGACTGATGACATCTACAAACTCATTCTACCATTTAAGACGCTCTAAACAAAAGTGAACGGGCACTTTTTTTCTGAATCAGTTAGTAAATAATGTTCAAATGGTGAAAACAGATATGATATTTAGGTCAGGCATTCTATAATTTGGGGATCCCAGGAGAAAAATAGGGTGCTAACAAGCATAATACATGTACGTGGAGAGTATCTTACAGCACACAAAGCTACTTACTGCAATTGTTTTCAAATATTCATGGAAATCCCATGATATGTGATGTCATTTGTGTTTATTATTTGTAATCCCCACTTTAGAGATTAGCCGATGGAGTTTGGAGAGATTACAAGTTTGCCAGAAGTTCAGCAGGCAGTAAGTATCCAAACTCCACGTGAACCTAGGGTTTTCAAATCTAAATAATGTAATTTATTTCATGTTAAACTGATTGGGGGGGGAGATTTGTATAATATGTACCTACTAAAAACATGTACTACAAAAGAAAAGAACTCTGACCATCTAGTATGACTTGGGAGAGATACAGCCTATGGCACAGCATTAATTTTTATTTTCAAGTTTGCCGCAAGCTGCAAAGTTCAGATTTCTGAAACCCGTTGAATTTTTAACATATCAGACTTTCTTCAAAGGCTTCAAATCTCGGAGCTTTATTCTGAGTGTGAAAACAACGTTGCTTTTGTCTTGAGAATATTCATGTGCTCCAGGCATTTTGTTGTTCACTTGCCTAGAAAATGGCCTATGACACATATCACCTTTATCCTCTCAGCATAAAATGAATTTTAGAGCATTCATTTCTAGCTCAGAGTTAAGAATTGTATATGTATTCGTGGTATTGTTTTGATCTGTGACCATGAAAAATTATGGCCTTCTGATTTGTGATTAGCTTTTAACTTCACGTCCGGAAAGAGAAAGAGATTTCAGAGAAAACCCAAATCCCTCTGTGAGGTTAATAGGAAAAAAAAAAAAATCCCTGAAAAACAGGATTATGATTAGGTATTAGATTAAAAGAAAAAAATGTCAATGAAAAAAACACTGAAGGAAGAAGAAGAATTTTAAAAAATGAGTTTCAATGAGTTACAGCCCATTGATTATAGAATTATTGTTTGGCCTGAACATTTTTAAAATTTTTCAACAAAATAAACAGGGCCAATGGCTTTCAGCTCAAGGAGAGTGGATGAACAATATAAATGGTTTTTAAAAAGTCTTTGGTTTTGAATTCTCTTCTGCAAACATTGACTCAGCTCTATCTTAAAGAGGCTGGACGTGCTGACACTGCCTTCTGCCCTGGGGTGGGTGTGCTCAAGAGGTCCCCAGCTCTGAGACCAGAATCGTCACACTCTAACCTCACCTTGGAGCAGTGGTACTGAGTCACCCTTTACTAGCAATAATATCTTCCAGAGATTCATATCATTATTATCAGTTCGGGAATGTTTATTAAACAGGTATCACCTACTATTTTTTTTTTTTTTGAGACGGAGCCTCAAGCTATCCCCCGGGGTAGAGTGCTATGGCATCACAGCTCACAGCAACCTCCAACTCCTGGGCTCAAGCGAGTCTCCTGTCTCAGCCTCCCAAGTAGCTGGGACCACAGGCACCTGCCACAACACCCGGCCATTTTTTTGGTTGCAGCCATCATTGTTGTTTGGCGGGCCCGGGCTGGGAATTCGAACCCGCCACCTTAGGTGTACATGGCTGGCGCCTTAGCCGATTGAGCCACAGGCGCCGAGCCTCACCTACTATTTCAACAGTAAAAGCAACATTACTGGCTTGAAGGAGCTGACAATTTGGCAATACACACACACAAACTACCAAAATACAGTGTGTGATGTCTTCAAACTGATGTTTGCACAACGCCGATGTTTGTCAGGGACACAGGAATTGCTGCTCAAACAGAGCCCTGGTGGAAAAAGTAGGAAGAAACTATGTGGAAATTAGAAGGGATGAGTAGAAGTTAGCCAGGTGCTGAAAAGAATCCTTCCTGGCAGAAACAACATTACATAAAAAATAAATATGGATCTTAGACAGGACATAGGGAGCTCTGGAAAATGGGGTACTTCAGTGTGAATTCAGTATGAGACGAGTGGAGGTCACAGGAGAAAAGGCTGGAAAATTTGGGAGGTATCTAAAAATACAGGGACTAGTACACCATGCCATAAAATTTATATGTTTGGCCATTACTGTGCTAAAAATAAGAGATGAGTGGCGTGGTCGGACTCACATTTGGTACACACCATCAAGGCACAGTGTAGAATATCTGCCAAAGGGACAGACAGGAAAGCAGGCTGGCATCACTGCCCTCCTGAAAATGGATGAGGCTTTGACTAACACTGGAGATGAGAAAGAGAATAACTTTAATTATTTGGAAGTGCAGAAGGAATAGAATTGATTATCAGTGATAGGTGATACTACATGACTTAAATAATACCTAATCGGTGAAGAAAAGGAAAAGGTCTAGGCCAGGCACAGTGGGTCATGCCTGTAATCCCAACACTTTGGGAGGCCAAGGCAGGCAGAATGCTTGAGCTCAGGAGTTTGAGGCCAGCCTGGGGAACACAGTGAGACCCTGCCACTACAGTCTATTTTTTTAATTAGCAGACTGTGCTGTCATGTCCCTTAGTCCCAGCTATTTAGGAGTCTGAGGCAGGAATAACACTTGAGCCCAGAAGTTTAGAGAGCAGTGAAATATGATGATACCATTGTACTCTAACCCAGGCAACAGAATAGGACCCTTTCTCAAGAGGAAGGAAGGAAGGCAGGCAGGCAGGCAGACTGGCTAGAGTGATGTATTGGTTTCTAACTTAAGCATGGACTGAATGGCAATAAAAATCTTCAACATAAGGAATAAATAATACATAACATGTTTGGAAAGGAAGATGGGCACCTTGGCATTGTACAAAGTATAAATAAGCAAGAGCTTAAGTAATGATCTATGATATAAGGGTAGTCTGGGTTAAGTATATAAATTCAAACATTAAAGTAGGAGTTGAAATTAAGAGTATAGATAATATTATTCAAGAAAATTTGAAAATTGAAAATAGATGAAGATTTTAATGAAATCTTATTTATCTAGATTATCAAATCTTTCTTTTGTAGAGAATGCCTTTAATCTTGTATCTAAAAAAGCCACTGCCAGGTGGTGCCTATGGCTCAAAGGAGTAGGGCGCTGACTCCATATGCCAGAGGTGGGGGGTTCAAGCCCAGCCCCAGCCAAAAACTGCAAAAAAAAAGCCACTGCCACATCTAAACCATCCCTGCACTACATTCTCTGATTTTTGCAGTTTTGCATTTTCCATTTAGGTATATGATCCACTTCGAGGCAATTTTTGTGAAGGGCATAAGGGCTGTGCCCGGATTCAGCACTTTGCACAGGGATGTCCAGTTGTTTCAGGACCATTTGTTGAAAAGACTCTCTTTGCTCCATTTTCTTGCCTTTTTTTTCCTGTCTAAATTTCATTAAATGTTTATGCTCTTCAAAATATAGTGGCAAGAAAATAAAAACACAAGCCACAGACCGAGATAAAATATTTGCAAAGGACAGATCAGATAAAGGATTGTTATCCAAAATATACAACGAACACTGAAAGCTCAACAATATAAAAACATACAACAGATTTTTTTTTAAATGGGCCTAAAACACATCACCAAACAAGATAGACAGATGGATAATAAGTGTTTAAATAGACACGTGACATCATATGTCATTAGAAAAATGAGAAGTAAAGCAGTGAGACGCCACCACACGCCTATGAGAACGAATGGCCGAAATCCAGAACTCTGACAATGCAAAACGGGGGGGAAACCACAGGAACTCACTCACTGATGGTGGGAATGTGAACTGGTACAGCCAATTTAGAAGAAAGTTTCCGGTTTTTTATAAAACTAAACATTCTCTTCCACACAAGCCAGCAAGTGTACTCCTCGGTCCTTACTCAAAGGAGTTAAAAACTTATGTCCACCCAGAAATCTTCACATGGTTTTTACATCACAATAGCTTTATTTGTAATTGTCGAAACTTGGAAGGAACCAAGATACCCTTTAATAGATAAAGGGATAAATAAACTGTGGTGCATAGAAACAGCGGAATATCATTCAGTGCTAAAAAGAAATGAGCTGTCCAGCTATGTGAAGACATGGAGGAAGCTTAAATGCACACTAGTAAGTGAAAGAGACCGGTCATAAACAGCCACATCCTGCATGATCCCAACTACAGGACATTCTATAAGAGGCTGAAGGATGGAGATGGTAAAGAGATTAGAGCACAGAGGAATTTTAGAGAGGTGAGAATATTCTGTGCGATACTACATGGTGGATCCGTGCCATTACAATTTGTCCTAACTTACAGAATGCACAGTACCACATGTGAACACCACAGGTGATAATAATGTGTCAATGTAGGTTCACCCCTGGGGACAAATGTCCAGCACGGTGGGAGATAGTGACAATGGGGAGATGACACATGTGGAGGTCACATGAGCAATCTCTGCATCTTTCCCTCAACTATGCCATGCACCTAAAACTGCTCCAAAAATTAAACTTTATGTAAAAAGAGAAAGATGAATGTTCAGAACAGAATGTTGGGGTATACTTATATTTAAAAGATAAGAAGAACATCCCATGCAAGAGACTCAGAGGAAGATGTTGAAGTAATAAGGACCATAGCAGAGGAAAATGTTCACACAGGAGTCAGGCAATTTCAAAAAGAGTGTCCCAGGGAAGAGAACTCACATAGATCACTGCTTACATTTATTTTGTGTGCCACAGGCTACTATCATGGTTCCTGGGTCTACAAAGATAAAAGATGCCACATATTAGTGAACGTAAGGCTTGAAAGGAGAAGATAGACAGGAAAAACAAAGTGTGAAATAGATACGTTTTGTAATGAACAGAACAATACATAAAACAGAGAGATACATAAAAATATTGAGGAAAGGCTAAAATTCCAAGAGAGCTAATAACTGTTCCAGCACACAGTGGATTATTTTATTCTTAATAATAAATAATAAATACTTTAATAAATATAGAGGTAGCAAATTAAGTTAAAAATATCAAATGTTATGCCCTTAACATGACAATCATCTAAAAGGAAGCAATTCTAAAAGTTGTAAAGAAAGAAATTGAGAAGCACATAATACAAGTATTAACATTAAGCTGATGCGACTATAGTATATTATATAAAAATGTAATTTAGAGCAAGAAAGTTCATAGCACTTTAAAACATATTAAATGTACTTAAAAGGAAAAACCTATGAAGATACAAAAAATAGAAAACATACACAATTTATAATTTACCTTCAATAAATAAAACTGAACTCTCAGAATTATAAGAAGACATTGATAAATACTTAATCATTATGTTATATCTCAATCAAAAGATAGTTCAAGTAAACAAAAAAGTAAGGTAGGCTATTGATGATTTAGCATTATAATCAATAAACTTGAACTAATAGTCACCTAGAGACCTTAGCATCAAACAAATAAAAACTATAAATTCTTTTTTGGTAGATGTGTTCCATTTACACAATGTGATCATGCAAAAGTCACAAAAGGGAACCACAACACATTTCAAAGAATTAATATCATACATACAGTGTTATATTCCTAATTGCCTCAGAGAAATCTAAAATATTCAAATAGCTAGAATTTGCTCAATAAAGCTCCTTTTTAATAAAAACACAGTCAATGCTCATATAAATAAGCAACAGAATTTTCTTAATAATAAAAACTAAATAATAAATAACTTTAAGAAGGGAAATAAATATCTTCATGTGCTAGAGCAGTTATTAGATCTTGGAATTTTAGCCTTTCCTCAATATTTTTATGTATCTTACCTCTGTACTTAGTAGCTTATGTAGAATTATTTAAAATTAAAAGACACATAGATTTTGGCAAAAATATAAAGTTTATTTTTCAATCAAAAACATCTAAAATGACCTAAATACAACATACTTGTTTAAAACAATTATCAACTCATCTAAAACTTACCATAAAAATAGACATATACTATATTTATATTTTTGTAATGTTTTATTGATACACAAAAATTGTGTATTTTATGAGATACATGTGACATTTTGATATATGCATACAACGCATAACAATTAAATCAGGGTAACTGGGATATCCATCCCCTCAAACATTTATCATCACAAATTACATTTCCTTGTGTTGGGAACATTTCAAATCTCCTCTTCCAGATATTTTGAAATATATGATAAATCGTTAACTTTTTTCACCCTACTCTGACATTGAAACTAGAAATTATTCCTTCTAACCATCTACATTTTTGTGCCATTTGACTAACCTCTTTCTATCTCCCTTCTCCCACCACCATCTGGTAGCCATTATTCTGCTACCCACCTTCATGAGATCAAAATTTTAGTTCCCCCATATGAGTGAGAATGTGTGATATTTGTCTTTCTGTGCCTGGCTTACTTTAGTCATCATAATGTCCTCCAGTTCCATCCATTTTACTGTAAATGATAGAATTTCTTTCTTTCTTTCTTTCTTTTTTTATGGCTGAATAATGTCTCATTATACGCATTTTCCTTATTTCTTCATCCATCAGTGAATTTAATACCATCTCCATCCCACATTTTGGGTTCCTGATGTTTCAATTTATTAATATATTGTCTTATAGTCTCCATTTATTAACCAATTGTTGCGGTTATTATTGATTTTAACAATTCTGTATTTTAGTCTTTATATTTAAGACAGTGATTTATATACCCCTACTACAGTATTAGAGTACTCTGTTTTTCTGGCTTTTTTGTTTCACCAGTGAGCTTAATACATTCAGATGTTTTTGTGTTACATGTTAGCATCAATTTATTTTATTTATTTTTTATTAAATCATAAACACATATATCATGTATACATTAATGCATTTATGGGGTACAATGTGCTGATTTCATATAGAATTGTCTTAACACAGTAATTAAGTAAATGAGACGAGGTATCAATTTCTTTTAAATTGAAAAACTTCCTTCAGCACTTCTTATAAGACAGGTCTGACCTTGATGAATTCTCTTAGCTTTTGTTTGTCCTGGAAAGTCTTTATCTTTTCTTTGTATTTGAAGTCTATCCTAGCTGGGTACAATATTCTTGGTTGGCAGATTTCTCCTTCATCATATTAAATATAGAATCCCACACTCTCTCAGCCTGTAGGGTTTCCACTAAGAAATCTTCTGAAAGCCACACTGAGGCTCTGTTGAATATTATGTTTCATTTCTCTTATTGCCTTAAGTATTCTTTGTCTTTGATTTTCTGCTAATTTAATTATGATGTGCCTTGGAGCTTTCCTCTTTGAGTTGAGTATGATTAATTACTTTGAACTTCTTTTGCCTGAGTGGTGCTATAAGATTCAGAAAATTTTCATCCATTGTTTTTTAAAATGTGCTCTCTAGATATTTTTCTCTCTTATCTCCTTTGGGAATTTTTATTATGCAGAGGCTACTTTACTTGATGTTGTACAATAATTCTCCTGGACCTCATTTAATCTTTTTTTATCATTTTTCTTTTTGCTTCTGTGATTAGGTTATTTCATATGTTGTCCTTAAGCTTGCTAATCCTTTTCTCTGATTAAGTCTGTTGTTGAAGCTTTGTAATGAGTTTTTCCTTCAGTGAATGAATCCGTGTTTCTAGGATTTCTATTTTTTAAACTGTTTATATTTCTTTATTAAATTTCTCCTCTTGTTTAGGGATTTTCTTTCAAATTTTATATTGTTTTCTATCTCTATTTTCTTGTGTTTTCCTGAGATTCTTGAAGAAAATTGTTCTAAATTACTTGTCCAACATTTTATAGATCTTCGATTCCTTGGGCCCTTTACTAAAACTTTGCTCGTTTATTTTGGTGGTCTCATAAGACCCTCAGTTTTCATAATCTTTACAACCTATTGCACAAGCTATTGTACAACCAATTGTACAAGCTATTGCACATCTGAGGATACGGGCACCTTTTCCAGTTTTTTCAGGTGTCCTTTATTGGTGTTAAATTTATACCACTCACTATCAGAACTTAAACACTTCCCTGTTGTTTCTTCCCATTCTAGGGAGGAATTATAATGAGCACTGGAAATAAAACACTACACTTGAACTAATTCACTGCACTGCTATTATTTCCCAGTCTGGGAAAGATGAATGTGGGCACCAGAATTTAATGCTGACCTTTTAGCATTTCTGTGCTGGGGAAAGTCTCCATGAAAGCATCTAAAACTTGTGGGAATTCCAGCTAGCAAGTGAAGCCACCAAGATCCACACAACCAGTCACACCACTTTGTTTCCTATTCACCTCTGATGGTTGACTCCTCTTAGCACTCCCAGTTGTTCCTGTGGCAAGGGATGGGTTCAGAGTGAACTTCTCATAAAGATTCCCTGAACATTAAGAGATCAAACATCCACCTCAGAAACTATGGGTCTAAGGAAATTCTTTGTGAGTTGTTATTCTGACTTGAGGGAAGGGGCTACACAATCTAAAATGACCATATTTCGTACTAGTCACAGCTTCTCTCAATTCTGTAAGTTCAGGGGATTTCTCCTCTTCTCCTTCAAGTTCTATTAAACTCAGAGTTGTATTCTTGCCTTTTATTAGTTTCAAGTTGTTTTGTGTGTGTGTGTGTGTGTGTGTGTGTGAAGTAAGTTATGCCTCCGTATCTTCTATTTTGCTATCTTGCCAATATCACTTGATCTTATATTGGCATACATTATTTTAACATGTATAGTTTGTCTGCAACCTGCTTGTATTGGAGACAAAAAAAACATGTGAATCTTGAACATATGCTCATGAGCATCCTTATCAGCTCCAGGTGATACTTCCATAAAAAGCACTGGAATTATCCCTTGTAGAGTCCATGAGCATATATTCAAAGCAAAAAATGCTGTCAATCACAAACTACATATTAAAATCCCTAGTTAATTCCAATAAGATTGAATTATAGCTCATTTCTGACAAAATGCTTTTAATTTATAAGCTGGTCTATTTAAAAATATTTCACTTCAAATCTGATTTTTATCACCCATTACTCTGCCTTGCAATTCAACTACATATTTGTGCCTTTTGCTATTTTCTTCCACAATAGGTTTGCTTTACATTATTAGATCTTAAGAATTGGAGTTGTACAATTTTTTTGCCCTTGATGGTATAAAAATGTTTAAACATAGTATAGAGAACAGTATAATAAATCTCCTGCCCTCACTAACCAGTATAAGTATGACCCCTCTTGGATCATTTTATTTCCCTAGACACATTTCTGTCAAAACTACTCTCCCATCCCCTTTGAGTTATTTTAAAGCAAATCTAGGAAATTATATTAATTTATTTATAAATATTTCAGTACTTATCTCTAAAAGACAAAGGCTACTTTTCACATAAGCACAATATTATCATCTATAAAAATGATTTCATTTGTTCTTTTTATAAACTCTTCAGATGGGTGCTCTTTCAGAAATTTTTTCTAATATTTACATTTAAGACATAAAATTTCAGAGCAAGATGGTGGATTAGAGACATCTCCTTGCCAGCTACTCACAGTGAGACATGGGAAAGTGGACATCAGCCACCTCTAGCTGGGGAAATGTGCACAAAAACATCACTTTGGGGACACAGTGAATCAGCAGGAGACTTCAGGACCAAACAAGGAGGTCTAGAGCTAAGGAATACTAATACAGAAGACAAGTGGTTGGTGTGTACAGAGGTCAGCCAGTTGGCTGGCTGTCCTGTAGCAGGCTGGAAACAGGAAAGGACTGTCCTATTTTGATTTTGGACTGGGATGCTCACAGAAGCAGCAAGTAGTCTTGAACACCACCTCACAGCCAGAATTGAATGCTGAGTGGTTCTACCATCAGCTTGGCTGCAGTGAGGCACCGCAATTGTGAGAAGACCATGCACACAGGAGGAACAGTCTGTGGGGTTCTAGTGCACAACCAGCTCTGGCATGCCTACGGACCTCAAACGGCCATACTTGGGGTAAGCTAAGAGGCCCAATACCCTCTGGGTAAGCCGCTTTGTTGTCAGGCAACAATGTGTACCAGGCCTCCTGGGAAGTCTGGTGAGAGCTTTGGGACCCCAGTCCTGCAGGGACTGAATACTGATGAAGTTAATAGGCCTGAATTGAGGGCAAAGTCAGGAAGACAAGACCCAGTCTTCTTTGCAACTAGAAAGTACCTTCTGACCCCCAACACATACAGAAAATCCTGCATACATTCTCCATCTCCTAATAGCATAGCTCCACATGGTGCCCAGGAAATATATTGCAATACACAAATACACAATTTTACATTTTTTGCTTCTTTTTTCAATTTTTTTCTTTACTTTTTTTCTTCTCTTTTTTACTGCTTCTTGTGCTGTTTCCAATGTTTTTGTTTAGTTTTTTTCCCCCTTTTGGTTATTTTTTATTTTTTCACATTTTCTTTTTTCAATAGCAAAGTTTCCTCCATTTCTTGTTATGATTTTTTAGCCTCTTTTATTCTTTCTTTCTTTCTTTTTTTATTTCTCTCCTTTTACTCTCTTTTGTGGAGGTTTTTCTACTTTTCCCATCTTTTCCACTTAAATTTCTCATATAAAAACTATGATATCCCTTTTTTCTTCATCTTATACAACTATATTTTTTAATTTTTAAATCTATTTTTATTATTTTCTTTCTTTTTTTTCTCTTCCCTGAGGGCTAGGGGGTCACTACATTCCCTGAGGGCTGGAGAGTCACAGCATTGATCTGTTTCAAGGAGGCTATGAGCTCATGGTCTTGGGTGTCCTTCTAGGTTTGGCCTTTGGAAAGAGGGTACTGGTTGGTTCCCAATGCAACATACTACACATTTTTTTCAATATTTGGCAGAGTACAGTCTTGCTTTTGCCCAAGCTTTTAAGGAGCTTGTGACTTCAAGGGACCTTCCCTGCCCAGCCCCCAAAGTCCTAGAGCTGTGAGAATGGTAAAAGCATCTTGACCAATACCATCATGTCTTCTGTTGCTCTAAACATTGAAAAGGAAGGAACCTTACCTAACATGTTCTATGAAACAAACATCACCCCGATACCAAAACCAGGAAAGGATCCTACTAAAAAGGAGAACTGCAGACCAATTGCACTAATGAACATTGATGCAAAAATAATCACTACAATCTTAGCCAATATATTACAGCTACACAATAAACAAGTTATACAGTATGATCAAATAGGCTGCATTCCAGGGATACAAGGCTAGTTTAACAAATGCAAATCCATAAGTATAATTCATCATATCAATAGAAGCAAAAACAAAGACCATATGATCATCTCAATAGATACAGAAAAAGCATTTGATAAAGTTCAGCATCCTTTTCTAACAAGAACACTTAAAGTATATAGGTATAGAGACACATTTCTTAAACTGATAGAAGCCCTTTACAACAAACCCACAGCTAATATTATACTGAATGGAGTAAAACTGAAAGCTTTTCCACTTAAAACAGAAACCAGACAAAGATGTTCTCTATCATCCCTACTGTTCAACATAGGACTGCTAGTTCTAGCCAATGCAATTAGACAAAAGAGGGACATAAAGGGCATCCAAATGGAGGTAGAGGAGGTTAAAGTCCTTGGTAATGATATAATCTTATACTTAGAAACCCCCAGTGACTCATCCACAAGACTCCTGGAAGTGATCAAGAAATACGGCACATGCCAGGATATAAAATCAATGCCCACAGATTAGTAGCCTTTGTATATGCCAATAACAGTCAAGTTTAGAAACTAATCAGAGACCTAATTCCCTTCACAGTAGCTTCAAAGATAATGAAATATTTAAGTATATACCTAACAAAAGAGATGAAGAATCTCTATAAAGAGAATTATAAAACCCTAAACAAAGAAATAGCAGAAGACATCAACAATTAGAAGAACATACCATGTTCTTGGCTGGGAAGAATCAAAACTGTTAAAATGTCTTTACCACCCAACACCATCTATATATTCAATGCAATCCCCTTAAAAATCCCAACATCATACGTTGAAGAACTGGAAAAAATAGTTCTTAGTTTTGTATGGAACCAGAAAAAACTCATTTAGTCAGGGCAATTTTTAGTAATAAAAGTAATGCCAGAGGCATCACTCTACCAGACTTCAGGTTATGTTACAAGTCCACAATGATCAAAGTAGCATGGTATTAGCACAAAAGAGAGGCATAGACATATGGAACCAAATAGAAAACCAGCCTATCTAAGGATGAAACAAGTCTCTTATAGCCATATGATCATCAATAAACCAAACAAAAGCATACAATGATGAAAAGAAACCCTATTCAATAAATGGTGCTGGGAGGACTGGATAACCACACATAAATACTGAAACTGGACCCACACCTTTCACCACTTCCACATATTGACTCAAGATGGATAAAAGATTTAAATCTAAGACATGAAATGATAAAAATCCTAGAAGAAGATGTTGTAGGAACTCTTAACGATGTCTTCCTGGGGAAAGATTTTATGATGAAGACTTCAGTAGCCATTGCAACAATAACAAAAATAAACAAATGGGATTTAATTAAACTGAAAGGCTTTTGCACAGCTAAGCACACACATTTACAAAATAGACAACCCTCAGAATGGGAAAAGATATTTGCATATTGAATATGATAAAGGGTTGATAACTAGGATGTAGAAAGAACTCAAAATAACCAACAACAAAAAAGAGCAAACAATCCCATATATCACTGGACAAGAAAATGAACAACCTAAAGGGAAGACAGTTGAATGGCTAACAAACGTTTGAAAAAATTCTCATCATCCTTAATCATCAATTAAATGCAAATCAAACCCACCCTGAGATATCACTTAACCCCAGTAAGATTACCCCATATCACAAAGTCTCAAAGTTGCAGATATGGTGACAGGGGAACACTTCTATACTGTTGGTGGAACTGCAAACTAATACAGCCTCTTTGGAAATAAATATGGAAAATCCTCCAAGAACTCAAAGTAGACCTCTCATTTGATCCCTCAATCCTACTACTAGGCATTTATCCAGAAGAAAAAAAAATCATCATTTTATCATAAAGACATTTGTACCAGAATGTTTACTGTAGCTCAATTTACAATTGCCAACATGTGGAAAAAAACCTAAATGGCCATCAACTCAGGAATGGATTAACAAGCTTTGGCATATACCATGGATACTATTCAGCCATAAGAAAAGATGGAAACTACATCTTTTCTATTAACCTGAGTGGAGTTGAAATACACTCTTCTTACTACTGTATCACAAGAATGGAAAAGCAAGTATTCAATGTACTCAATTTTATTGTGAAGTCAGTAGGCAATCTAACACATTCCCACATAGGAGAAAAGCTTAATTTTGTTCAAGCTGGGGGGAAGAGGAACAAAGAAGGGGGGCATTGGTATGCTCCCTCGTAAAGGGCACAAGATAGAGGCATACGGCACACCTTTGGGTATGGATAGAACTACAAGGAGTGACCTAAAAATTCAAAAATTGTGACCTGCTTGTTTGTATCCTCACAATAAGCTGAAAGAAAAAAAAAAAGACATAAATTTTCCCAATAACAGTAGTTTTTGCTGCAACCTAGGAGTTGGGATATGTCAAATTTTCATTATATTCAATTAAAAACATGACTTACACTTTTTATATAATCCATTGTTTGCCCATGGGTTATTTATAAATGTATACTTAATATTCTAGTATATGGAAATTTTTGTCTATAATTATATTTTGTATTTCAAATAATTCCATTGTAGTCAGAGATAATACTCTGCATAATTTCGGTCCTTTGAAATTTTAAGATACTTCCATTTTAGTGCTTTGAAATTTGTAAAAACTATGCCTCATTGCCCAGCATTTAAACAATATGGTTAAATCAATGTGAGCTGTGCTCTGAAAGCACTTGGAGAAATGTTTGTTCTGCACTTGTGAGGTGCAGTGCTTCATTGACATCAATTAGATCAATGGTGTTATCATGTCACTCCAATCACTATATCCTTATGGATTTTGTTTTCTGCTTGTTGTTTGCATTTTCCCCTCTGCAGTAGATGCTGTGACACACTACTCAAATTCCTCTTCAGAAATGAAGGTCTTAGTACCACAGCTCTGAGAGATTATAGGCAGGGAGCTTTTAGGGGTCAGCCTACTCAGAGACTTTCCCAAAGTGACCTACATCTAATCAGTGACACTCATAGGGATTTTAAGGCCTGGCTTCTTTATCCCGAGATGGTAAATGCTCAAAAGATTGTCTTCCTTTCAGAAGTCTCCTCTGAGTCAACTAAGACTTCTATAAAGACTGCTTTAGACGATAACTTTTCCTTCTGACCAACTTTGCTTCTTTCCCTTTTTCCCCTACATCTGCTGATATGAATAGCACTCCCCAGCAAACCTGCCACATGGTCATCATTAGCTAGCATACACCTTCAGAGAACCCAGCCTGGACAGGTGGTCCCGGAGTAGTAGTCCAAAGAAGTAATCAAGAGCATGGGATTTCAAAACTGAACCATCTAACCATGACCGCTGCTGTCTTTGGCATAGAAGGTAGGTGAAAGTCAGATAGCCTTTGCCAGGGAGCAGTCCAGCTGCCAAATGTTCACAGATCCAGCCTTTGAAAAATAGGGGAAAAAATAACTATGATAACAAAGAATTGGGAGGTTAATGTTAAACTTAATTCGAGAAAATATATTTTTTAAGAAGCTGAGAGTAATTAATAAGCAATGCAAAGCTAATTTGTGAAAGCAAAATGGACCCTTGTGTGCATACAAAGACCTCTCATCTCTTGTAGTTCGGAGGGCAGAGAAAGAGCAGGCACAGACTTAATTGTAAGGTAGCAAAGATCCAAAAGATTAAATTCACAGTCAAGGTTGGGACTCAATTAGTAAAGAATAGGGACTCCAAAATTTTCAGTCCTTAAAATCCCCTTACCTAGCTGAGCTTTCAGAAATAGACTAGCAAATAGACTATGACTTTCCCTTGAATGAAAAAGAAAAAAATCAGAGGCATCATCTCTCAGGATCAGCCTCCACTTCTCCTCTTGGCTGCCAGGCAACAACTAAGGTTAAGTTACAACTTAGCTGATAATATTTGTACCTACTAACAAAAATAATGAGTCTATATGCTAAAGGATCTACAAGGCCCACCCAGCATGTTGTGATAGGCGGTAAGGGATTAAGCATGGCAGTAGATGCTGAAGATATTTGAACAAGGGAGTTGGAACATAGGATTAGATAAGGGAGAAATTATTCATCTGGGAGAATAACGTGGGATACAGGATTTGACCCGGTTGGCAAGGACCCCAAGAGCTGTCACAAGCACACGGCTAAGATGGCTCCTAGGAAGGGGGGGCCCCTTGATACCAAGTGAGTAGTAATGCCAAGATTGCTGTGGCAGATGGCAAAGGGAAGGGTTAAAGGGCTCAGAGACGCAGTCGTGCTGGAGTGAATACACGTAAAGCAGAAAACCCACCAGATGTTCCATGAACATCTCAAAACATACATTATTTACTTGGGCAAAAATGATTACACTAGTGAGAGGGAAGACAGCATCATGAAGAAATTAGGTGCAAGCTCTTCTTCTTGTGCCAGGACTCCTAACAGGAGATGTCTTCCAGGACAGGGATAAACAATAGCAATTGGGGAGGCGGGGAAAGGTGATTAATCAGAAGCTGAGTGGGCAAAATGACCACAGTTATCAGCAAAGTCAAAGGATTCTTTCTCTCCTTTTCCTCTGGGGCTTCAATTATATATAAGTTATCCTTGTGGCTCTATCACCTGTCTTATATTTGTGTTTTTTTAATTTGCTTACTTTTTTAAACACTATCTTACTTCAATGTGTTTTTTTTCCAACTGTTGTTACAGTTCCCAAGGCCCCCATCAGTATTGCCTAATAAGTTATTAAACTCATTCTTAAGAGATTTTAATTTTGATATTTGATACTTTATATTTTTATGCCACTTTTCTAGTAAAGTTTTCAATTTTCTATTTCATACTCTTGAACATACTCAACATATTTATTTTTATTAATAAATCTCATACCTGATAATACTGTTTGTTCTTCAGTTCCCCTGTGGATTCATTTCTACTCTACATTTTTCTCTTTATTTAGATTCTTTTGTTTCTTCATTGATTTTCTGATTTTTTTAATTGGATTATATTGGCCATTTATAGTAACATAATTATATAATGACATATTTCAACGTATAAAAGAAAAATGCTGGAGTGGAAAACATAACATAGTAATTCTAATAAGTTCGTCCTGAAAGGCTTAAAATATCATTGGAATTTATTGATCTCACTATTCTTATACATAAAATATAGGGCTAGCCTGAAATAATTCTATTTCTTAAAATCTAAATGGTCTGAGGCTACAAATAAATTTACATTATAAATAAAGGCTACACAATGTTAATACTCTGAGTAATGATGCTTAACATTTATTGGTACAAGAAAATGATCTGAAATTCCATATATAATATTTGAAAAAAACTACTGAATTATATAAGGTTTTTTGAATGATTTTTACCTGTTCAAACTTTGTTAAAAATAAAAATAGCTCGGTGCCTGTGGCTCAATCGGCTAAGGCACCAGCCACATACACCTAAGGTGGCGGGTTCGAATCCCCAGCCCGGGCCCACCAAACAACAATGA
>CAUYQV010157347.1:0-19096 GCA_963574575.1 Galagoides demidoff | reverse complement strand
TGCCTACCTTTATTCACCCTTCAAGGCTCTGCTTAAATGTCTTATCATAACACTTAGAAGAATTTTCTGTCCACTCCCCAAGTAGACTGAACTTGGTGCTCCTCTCTACATTTTTATAAAGTGGAATCTGTAGATTCCACTTTTTAATGAGTACCATTTCCAGTCTATTTCCCTACCCTAAACACTAAGCCATTTGAAGGCAAAGACTGTGTTCTCAGGATCTATCTAACATAGTTTAATCAGCAGATAGTAAATTCTAAGTTACAATTTGTTGAATGAATGAATGAATGATATGACAAATGCACACAAACCCATAGGCTTTTTATCCAAAGTAGCATTTTGGAATGAATTGGAGAACTAATTTCTACTTTAGTCAGAAAAGGAAAATCCATGATTAAGCAATAACTGTTAAATATAAATATAAATATGATTATACCTAGGTACTACTTGTATTTTTTAAAACACACCCAAAGTTTAGCATTATTTAAATATGTTTTTATCTATACCTACTTATACATATGAGTATATGTTCAGGGGACAGCAAAAAATGTATACATGTTTTAAGAAAGGAAAAAAACTGTATTAAAATTGTAATACTCAATATACTGATAACAAAAGATGAATGTAAGTCACATTTGACCTCTGCATTTACATGAGGTGCTCTCAGTGGTTACTATCAGGGTCCAGACACCTGTTAAGCAGCATTGACAAAAGCACTTGTTACTGTGTGAGACCTCCCAGATATTCCCTCATGCACATCATGCACCGTACCATGCTCCTCAAACTTACCATGAATGTATGCAATTGTTAGGTGTGTTGAAGGTTCTGTTGAATACTCACACCACCGTTGTCACTGTGTATTTTAAATACCACTTCAAAATGGTCTTGCACTCGTTGAGTGACAGCCATGCTTCTGTCATTTTCTGTGACTGTCCTGCCTGTCACATAGTGATACTAGCATTCATTTGATTAATGCCATCTTTTGAACAAGCATCATACTATATATACATTGCTGTTGCAATTCAATTCAATTTTGAGAAGTAATACATGGATAACATCTCTTAAAATGCATATACATTTTTTGCACCCCTATTATATGTACATACTACACACTCATATATATCTGAATTGTTTGACCTATAGGTTCATACTTAGTGTTGATACTACCTCATACTTGCAAGAAACAGTTCTTCTCAGTGGATACAAGTATTTTTTACTCTATGGCTTCTTCCACAGTCCTTTGTAAACTAAAAATAAAATCCTAAACCTCCCGCTGACTGAATAAGCCCCTCTCTTGGCCAAAAAGACCCCAGAAAAACTGTAAAACTCAGTTCCCAGTGATGAAGGGAAGGGAAGTCAAATGCTTCTGGAGTTTAGACTAGTTGCAAAGGGGACGTAAAGCCTTCTAAGGCAAAGGTTAGGCCATGCCTCTAGGCCACCAATTTGCTTAACAAATCACTTGGAGTCAGTATATTGTGGCATGCTCTATGACTAAGTACTTCCTTATCTTAAAACATTCCTTTCTACTGATTCCAACCCTTTAGATAGAGGTTTAGTTCTCTAACCAGTTACAAATAAAAGAACCTCTAAAGCCATCTATAACCCATAAGCCTCTGATTCCAGAAGCCCTGCCTTTTCAGGTCAAACCAATGTATACTTTTTATACATTGACCTGATTTTACCTGCAATTCCTGTCTCCTTATGTAAAGGAAAATAAAGGATCACCCCTCCCCAACTCCTTATGCTGAAGGAAAGGCAAAGCCTGGAGGCTGAGTCATGCAACAGCCCCTTCCAAAGTTTCAAATGAAAAGCTGTTCCTAATATCAGCAGGGTCTCCAGGGGAAGATGAAAGATCTAAGGCCTCTAAAATAAGGTGAACAGATTTTAACATTGATAAAGCGGGACAGGGTGGGGGGGGGGGGTGGCTGACAACAATGCAGACTTTGATAAGCAGTTCTCGATATTCAGTTCTCAACAATTACTTGTTATTATTAAAGTTTAACATTATAAAATTAATAAAAATAATATAAAACTTGTATCCTGGCAAAATAGCCACATGTCAGCCTAAAACTGTATATTCCCTTCCTGTTCTCCCGCGTTCCCTAGCTTATTGTGCATTCTTTCCAAAAATCAGGACTTTTAAAAAATGCAGTGGGGCATGGGACAAATTGTTAAAAATTGGGACTGTCCCAACAAAAGGGGGACATCTGGTCACCTTACTCTAAAACACTACTCCCCAGAGCATTTATAAGGAAATTCTTTGTTGCTCTCCCATAAACAAGTGCATGAAAATTGTAACTTTGGGTCTTTAGGCTAAGTCTAGTTTCTAAAACTAAAGTCCACTGGATTCTACACTAATGATGTTGACTACAAGTTTATTTTCCCAAGTACAGAACAGAGATGACACAATCAATGATTCTTCCAGCTACCCAGGAATGTCCATATAAAAGATTCTTCCCCATTCCCTATTTCTCTTCAAATATTCACATTATCTTATGTAAAATGTGAATTTTCTGGACCTTTTAAAGAATGTAGCCATTTTGCCTCACTGTTTGCCCACCACTTTTTCTTTCTGTGTCCCTTGTCCCCTTTAAATAATGAAGTTCCCAAATCCACCAACAGAAAAACAGTCACAGATCTGTAGTACGTGTTTTTCCGGGGCACATCCTTAAACTTCGGCTTAATAAACCAATGAGATCTTTGCCTCAGTCACTTATTTTGGATTGTCTTAATGGAGCCACATGAAGAGATACTTCAGAGTAGAGACCCTTTTGACTTGAAGGGATTCTTCTAGCACAAGACTTCATCAGAAGAACAAGGACAAGTGGTTGATGAAAAGGAAAGAGAAGTTTACTAATTTGCCAGCAAATGAGGAGGATAGAGACTCACAGAACTTTCAAAGAGAGGGTTTCCAGCTTCCTGCTATTGCTATTTTGATCTGTCCCACCTCTAGTGAAGACAATTTTTTCTGACTTCCATCTGGCCAATTCTGTTGAGGCATCTCCTGTGGTACAAAGAACAAATGACCCTCCTCTGCCCCTCTCTGGCCTGAGGCAAGGATGCAGAAAAGATGCAAAAAAAACCCTCAAAAAGGGTGAGGGTTTTTTTAAGAGACAGAAAATATTTTTACCTTTTTTAAGCCATTCTTTCTGTTAACACCAGCTGAAGTTTTACTCTACCCAGTCCCAAGGTATAGTGGCTCCCTCCTGAGTTCCTCAGTTTCTCAACATTTTGGTTTGAGATCCAAGGTTGATTTTGCCAAGAAACTCCTTAAAGGAATTTTGCTTGCTTCTAATATGGAGCTTCTTGCAACTTTGACAACAGAGAACAGTCTTCAGCTTGGGGGTCCCATCTCCAGGTAAAGAGATGGTCTGGGTTTCATTTAGAATTTGATAGCTGAAGGTTAAGGTTTATTGTCAACTGGCTATAATGTCTCCTTATGCTTAGAGATCTTAACAGTATATTAGTTGTGTAATTGCACTTTCTATTTTTGGTTTTAGTCTGTTTTACATCGGATCTGACCAATTCTTGGTCAAAACTAACAGATGAATTATGGGAAACAGGGCTCTAAAATCAATTAAAACCCTCCACATCTGCAGAAAGTCAAGTTCCACCACTAGCAATATCAGCTTGTTAAAAAAAAGAAAGTCACAGTATTACACCCTGAAATATATTTCTTTAGTATATTTTAATGGGTAAAACCAAACTATAACCTTGCCTTGTCAGGTGCATTTTCTCAGGACCTCTTGAGTTATGTTCCTTGGGTTGGCAGTAACTCATACTTGGCTCAGAATAAAGTTCTTTAAATTATTTTACAGAATTTGTTTTTTCCCATTAACACTTCTCAAATACTATATAACTAATTAGATATTGTGAAAGGACATAGAGTCATTTTGGAGTCTAGTCACAAAAGACATAGCCACTTCTGCTTTATTCTTTCTTGGATAACTTGCCCTGAGAGAAGCCAACTGCCATATGGTGAAACCACTGAAGCAGCCATGTGGAGCAGTCCACGTGCTAAGGAAATGAGGCTTCCTGACAACAGCCAGCACTGACCAGAATATGCTTTAGAGATAGCCCATTCACATGGAAGATGTTGACTTGCGCCCTGATCAACATCTTGACTACACCTCATTAGAGAGGACAAGCCTGCTCCCAAATTCCTAACCTACAAAAACTGTGTGGGCTACACAAAATTTACTGAAATTATATAACATTCTAGACACACCTCATGGTGCACACTGAATAATGAACATTCCCCTATATGAAGGGAAAGCAAAGTCATGGAGGCTCTGCTTCCAATTAAACAGCAGCTCAATAGCATGATTTGGAAATTGAGAGACCATGATTCCATTAATTAAGAATTTTAACAACTTAGTTATAAAAAATTTGCTTGATTCCAAACTTGGAATAAGACGGAAAGAATTTTTCACCATATTGGACCAAAATTAACCTGGATATATGTAACGTTATTTTTTAATGGCAGAATGTGGCTTTAATTCCATTTTTCAGAACAAAATAACTTATTTTTTCTTCAGTTGTGGGTTTAATTTTATTTTTAATTTAATGGTATCTCAAAATAGAATGTCACTAAAACATGACACATGTATACCTATTCATGGAGAGCTAGTATGAACTAGCAAGATTTCTGTGTAAGTAAATTATGCATAGAAATATAGAAGAAAATAATATCTTAAATCCAGGAGTTATTTTTGAGAGTTTTTCTTGAAATCAAATACATTATTATGTGCAAGTGAATAATATCTACCCAGCTTATTGACATGGTACAAGTACTTAATGAGATAATCTGAAATTATTTGTTCTATAAATAGTCAGAGCTTGATTGATGGTTTGAAGAACCATTGTAATAGAGCCAATTAAATTTTGCCTGACTATTCAAATTCAACTTATTTCAATGAAAAAAAAAAACCAGTTGATTTTTTCCCCTCCTTTTCCTTTATTATGTTTTCAAGCATCTTTTTAGCTATACTTTCACAAGTCCAAATACTAGAGAACGTTTCATCTTACTGTAAGAGACATACTATAAATATCAGACATATTCAAAGATGCAGAGAGATGCCTGGAGAGTCAGTGAGCCCCCTCTTGGAGGTTTTAAAAGAAGACATCCTTAGCAGAGAACTTAAGCATTTGTGAGTGGCTAAACCAAGTGAATGTTTAACCTAGAAGAGTCTGGGAATCCATGGTTACTCTAATTACTATGTATGAATTGATACAATAATTTCTCTGGCTTCCTTTTAAGAAAAAAAAATTGCATGAAATGCCCCTTTTCAGAATTGTCATCTAAAAGCACAAGAGAGGGGAAACAAGTGTTATCATACTACAAAAATATTTACTAATGAACTGTCCACTTAACAAAAGTAGTTCTTAAACATTCTCTTCCATGTAACAACTTTTGCCCATTAATCAGCACATTTACCAAACAAGAGATGATCAAGAACTGCTAAAATCGTATGCAAAGATACTAACAAATAGACCTAGCAGCAGAGAAAATCAACAGGAATAAAAACACAATTGGTTCTTTAAAAGATAATTATTTGGATATCAACAGATAAAAATAAAAATCTTTTCAAAAAAGGTATCAAATAGGCCTACAATTGTGATCCTGGGTGGAATTATGCAATAAGAATCCAACTGTGAAGTGATGCACACTAGGTCATATTATGTAGTTTTGCTGGAAAAATTTTACTCTACCCCAAATCAACAGCTAAGTAACTCTTTCCTTATCCTAAGTTTCGTGAACATTTGTTATTAATACAACTCAATTTGTCAAATGTAAAATAAAATAAACTTTTCATATTTTTCTGTTATAATCAAGATAAAGTTTCAAACACACATTCCCATATATGAAGGGAAAGCAAAGTCATGGAGGCTCTGCTTCCAATTAAACAGCAGCTCAATAGCATGATTTGGAAATTGAGAGGCCATGATTCCATTAATTAAGAGTTTTCTAAGATGTTGAACACCTGTTGAGATGGGTTACTTTTAGTAGGATTAAATTTTTGTTGAGGAAAAAAAAAAAACTTTTGTACTTTCAAAGGGAGCTCCTTAAAACAACCTGAAAACAAATATATAAAATGAGATGCATCATATGAATGAATTTTAAGAAATTATTTAAATTTTCCTACTCTATACAAACTCACAGGAGAAGCAGCAGGTATGTGTCAATTAAAAAGGGACAAGTCTAAGCCTAAGAGCTATGTCAAAAGCTCTTTAGGAATCTAAGATAATTCCATTAATTAATTAGACTGAAAGCAGTTTATGCAACTCAGGAGCATCTCATGGCGTGTTAGTCATTGAATGCTATTATGGGTAACTGGATCATATTTTTAGGGAATTCAACGTATCTGGACAGAAGTATTTACTCTTGAGCTAGGTTTCTCCCAGCTCTGCCTGTGACCTCTGCTCTATGAACCCTGCCTCAGCCTCTTGACCAACTTCAGCATTTTAGGGGACAGCACATTAGTCTTAGCGTCTGAGTCAAATTCTACTCCCACAATCCTCAGAGGTATTACTTATGTTTCTTAAAGTAAATTTCACTCTTTCCCAACACTGCATCTTACCAGTGAATTACCAAGAAACTTCCTTGGATACCCTCAAATTCCAGTTTACTAGAAGCCAATTTGTTCCTTTCCTGGTCACAGAGTAATGCCCCAGGAGTAAGGTGAGTGGTTAGGAAATCCTGGTACTGAGGTGGGGTTATAAGTCTTCTCATATTGGAGCTAGGAGGACTTTAGAGGCAGTTTCAGTAAAGACAGAGCCACATATGTAGATTAGAGCCCAAAGACAAGCCCAAGAGACATCAGAAAGCCCTTCAAGACCTTTCTAGCATCTTCCTTGCTCTTTATAGAGTTCATGACCTCAGATCTTGGCCATAAATACTCTGACCTTTGAGGTAAGGTAGGACAGTGAAGTTTTTAAAGAAAAGGCCCTCAATACCATTCTTTTTGGGAGTTCTTCATTTACTTGCTCATTATTAGGAGAAAGGGCTTAACCTCTGGCTGCCTTCCTTTATTACATAATCTTTCATCCCTGAGGGCCCAATGCTAGGAGCTGGTTGCTTATTTGGATAAAGAGAATTTTAAATTCTGGATTTTGAATTCATTAAAAGCTTATCTGGTTGGCTTGGTGTCATTTTCCTCTATGTTGGTAAATTCATGCCAGATGTGTTTGTTTAATGCAATGACTTTTACATGAGGTAATAGGACAAAGTCTTCAGCTACCCATCTTGCTCCTACTTAATTAGTTCTCCTTGCCTTGGGAATAGGTAGCCCAGTCTCATGTTTGCCCCTGGCTCTCAACAGACTCAGCACAAGCCCTGACAGCAGCTCCGTGGGAAATACCAAGACAGTGTCTCATACTTTCTGGAGTTCATCATAGAAATGTGATGGAGGTTAGAAATATGCAGACCTTTCTCTCTGTGTTTGTCATTCAGACACCCGTGAGGACTGGCAAAATGTGTTCTTATCCTCCAAACATTCACTGGCATGAGTATATGTAGTAAAATTATGTTTTGGGGTCTGGAGTTCGTTTTTTAAATGAACATCTGTTCTTCTCTTTCAGTGGAAAGGTTCTAAACACAGCTGGGCAGGGTAACTTGGCTTCGTCTGCCATCTGTGTAGAGTCACAAATAGAGACTATCATCCACTAGCTGCTTGTCCATTGGCTGACCAGCTGCCACTCATCTCCCACAGCTGGTTTGGCTCTGAAGGCTCATGGGAGAGGATAAGGTCAGGGTTAGGTTGTTCTGTGCACACAGCCCATAGGAGCTCCAGGAGCAGGGAGGGATGTTTCATGAAGATGCTGTGGTCAGTCATTGCTGAATGCTAAAGTCACAGCTCCGAGTGGGTGTGAACGAGGCAGAGGGTCTGGTATGTACCTTTTAGGATGTTGAGTCATAGCAGCCTAGTTTTTAGAGCAATTGTTTTTATCTCATGGTGTTTCTCTTCCCTATTTCTATGGTATGAGGTTACAGAGAATGTGACTTGTTTTAAGGCATATGTAGTTAAAGAGAGTGCTTTATTTTCTCCCAAGAAATATGCTCTTTGGGCCCAATTTATGAGTTCCGTATTATTCAAAAAAAAAAAGTTTAGGTTATGTCCTGCACCCAAGAAGTGATGACACTGTTATAATAAACTCTAAAACCAAAAAAAAAAAAGTTTGTTACATGTCTCAGTACCATCAAATACAAAAATTTATGACATTTCTGGACCCTGGATTTCAAGAGGGCTAAAATATAAGATTAAAGATTCTCTAACTCTTTTTGCCTCACAGCTCACCCTTTCTGATTCACAGCCTCAGTGGTGTTGTTCTCTTGCCTAGTTTCCACCAATGGCTCACAGATGTCGAAAATACAGTTCATGTGGTTTAGCTCAGCATTCAAGGCCCTCTATGTCCTGATCTCAAACTACTTGTTCAAATCCTTGTTGCTGACTTTTGCCATTAATGCCTCTTTCAATCTAACCAAATGCACTACATACTGGGGATTTTTTTTGCGGTTTTGGCCAGGGCCGGGCTTGAACCTGTCACTTCCAGTATAGGGGGCCCGCACCCTACTCCTTGAGCCACAGGCACAACCCCATACTGGGGATTTTTGTTACCCCTTGTTCACCCACTTCCGTGCTTTTCTTTATTCAGCTTCCTGATCTCCTTAAGTTCAGATGTCCCCTAATTGTTCAGACCAAGTTCAAATGTATCTGCTCCCTAACCGAGCCAATCTCTATCTCTTCCAAATATTTAATCCCTTTCCCCATCCCTGTCTCAAAGAACCTATTAGTTCTTTCTGCCCAGAATTATAGCTCCTAGTGTCCAATTATCCTACCTTCCTCCAACAGGGGTAGGTAGAACCTACTTTCACTAGGGCCTTATAAAGAACATGTGCTTGGAAAATATTTATTACAAATATAACAATAAATATCTATAGAGAGCTTTACTGTGTAGAATTTACTAAGTATATTTACATCCATTATTTTACTTAGTTTTTGTTAAGAGAAAGTAGGAAAAAAACAAGTGTTATTTCCATTATAACAGAGAAAGGGAACTTTTAGTCGGAATCAACTTTTACTTATTTATTGAACTATTATTTACACCATTGATCTGCCATATGTTAGACTCCATGAAAGCAGAAACCATGTCTATTTTTTCACTGTTTAATTTTCAGTGTTCATCACATTTCCAGACATGGTACAAAGACTCATTAAACATTTGTTGAATAAATGAATAAGCCAGGTAGTGGGCTAAGTCTTATGCTCACTGTTTTTAATCTCACAGCCAGTATCATCTTCATGTCACAGTCAGGAAAAGGTAATCTCCAAGACATACAGTGGTTATGTGTGTGGGTGGATTTCCAGGCACATTATATGATTATATTAATATTAATATTAATATAATATTATATATTATATATTTAATATTAATATAATATTATATATATAATATTATAATAGATAGCACACATTTTTCCATCACATCATCAGTCTCCCACAAGCGGCCTTTAAGTTGTCTTTCATTTGTTGTTTTTGTTGCAACCCAATTGCATTTTATTTCCTTTTTTATTAAAAAAGGTCTCTTCAGAATTTTGTTAATTAAACTTAAATATTTGTCTATTAATTACAGACACCAGAGTTATTGAATAGGGACTTAGTCACTATTGCCATGTCCACTTGTAGCATTGTGTGAGGATAGTTGGGGTGCAGAGAGAGGTCAATCTTGTAAACATTTTTCTATCTCTACTGTAGTTCACTGCTTTCTTCTAAAAGAATTGTTTTGAACTGTGAGTAAATAATAATTAAATTCCCATCTCAGTTTATTTTGTGCTTAATGATCCAGAGGAATATTTAGAGTTACATTGTGATGATTCTGAGGAGCGGAAACAAACGTGCTGAGCATCCTCGCAACTGGAGTTATGTAGGTGAACAATGTGATGAAGTGGGTATTATCATCACCTCTGTTTGTAAAATGAAGATATTCCTGCTTTATTTCTAAGCATGCTTTATTTTAAAATCTGTTAAAATTCAAATTAAGAAAAATTTTTTAAAATTCAAATGACAAATTTAATTTTTTACTGAATGTCCAAATCTTCTGTTTTCTATGTGAAATTTGGGGGAAGATATTTTTTCTTCTGATTTAACAACAATCTTTGTACCTAAAATCAAAAGGGGAAACTTTATTTTGTATTTCCTCAAACCCTCGGGCTTAAGCAATTCTCTTGCCTCAGCTTCCCAAGTAGCTGGGACTACAGGCACCTGCCACAGTGCCTGGCTATTTTTGGTTGCAGTCGTTATTGTTGTTTAGCTGGCCCAGGCCGGGTTCAAATCTGCTAGCCTTGGTGTATATGGCTGGCACTGTAACCACTGTGCTACAAGCGCTGAGACTACTTTGTATTTTTCTGAGTCTTCTTTCATAACCGTTTCACACTGTGGTTGGTGGTCAAATCATGATGCTTGAGAATTTGTGTTTTGTTAGTGCATACATGAAAACGTGAGAGTTTCAGAATGGATGTGGTAGCTCACATCTAAAATCACCAGCATTTTAGGAGGATAAGGAGGGAAGATAGCTTGAATCTAGGAGTTTGAGATAAGCCAGGGCAACATAGTGAGATCCTATCTCTGTAAAAAATTTAGTCAAGCATGGTGGCAGGTGCCTGTCATCTTAGTTACTCAGGAGGTGAGGCAGCATCTCTGAGCTCAAGAATTAGAGGTTACAGTGAGCTATGATCACGCCACTTCAAACTGGGTGACAGAGAAAGACACTGTCTCTTAAAAAGAATTTTTTTAAAGTAAGAGTTTAATATTTAGTGTCTGCTTATTATGATTATTGTTATTTATTAAATGTGTTTACTTTCCTTTTGTCATGCTAGCAATATATAAGGTGTTCATAAGTTCACCATTTATTTATTTATTTATAAGATAGAGTCTCACTTTGTTGCCCTTGGTAGAGTGCTGTGGCATCACAGGTCACAGCAACCTCAAACTCTTGGGTGCAAGTGATCCTCTTGTCTCAGCCTCCCAGTAGCTGGCAATACAGGCACCCACTACAACACCCGGCTATTTTTAGAGATGGGATCTTGCTCTTGCTTAGGCTGGTTTCAAATTCCTGAGCTCAAGTAATCCACTCACCTGGGCCTCCCAGAGTGTTAGGATTATAGGTGTGAGTCACTACACCTGGCCTAGTGAACACTTATGGATGGTATTTCTTTGACTTTTCCATATCAGTTTTTACTTAGGAAGCTTAATCCAAAACTGTAATACTTCCTCTGAAAGATAGCATGTTTTAACATGATTTCTAAGTGGGAATTCATTTCATTCATACTTACAAGTTTTTTTTTTTCTTTTGAGACGGAGCCTCAAGCTGTCCCCCTGGGTAGAGTGCTATGACATCACAGCTCACAGCAACCTCCAGCTCTTGGGCTTAGGTGATTCTCTTGCCTCAGCCTCCCAAGTAGCTGGGACCACAGGTGCCCGCCACAACACCCGGCTATTTTTTGGTTGCAGCTGTCATTATTGTTTGGTGGGCCCAGGCTGGATTCGAACCTGTCACCTTAGGTGTATGTGGCTGGCGCCTTAACCACTTGAACCACAGGCGCCGAGCCCATACTTACAAGTTTATGTTAATCTACCTTTACCACTCCCCATGGAATCTGCGCCTTCAATATTTACTGTGGCTGCAGTCATAATGAAGTTTTCTTTGTTTTCGTGCAGACTTCAATTACTAAACTACTGGTAAGCAGCAGCAGGTATTAGTCATTCACAAAGTGTTTTGGATCGAAACATAAGACCTTAAGGCCAAAGCTTAGTGCTCTAATAAAATTCTCATGAGCCCTGTTTGGTGTCTACAGCACATCCCTGTCATGGTGATGTGGATGTAAAGAAAGGTTTAAAAAAAACATGGCAGATTAACAGCATCTAATCATCCTTGAATGCAACCCTTACTCTTAAAATGTGATCCAAGACTAATATCACACGGAATCTTTTGTATAAATTTCAGATCCCATGGGTTCTCTGGCAGTGCAAAATATTTATGTGAACACAAACTTTTCAAAATTTATCTCACGTCTCCTTTTTACTGTCTTCATGGTTGCACTTTAGATTTGTTGTCAGGTTCTTCACTGCAACAACCCTCTTGAAAGAAACATCCATCAAGCTAGTGTAAGTCATTAAAATGCCAACTCTGAAAATATACCACTTCTTTATCTACAAGGATGTTTTGGCCTCATTTTTAAAGTTCTTTCTTCTGATCAAATTCTAAATTTTAGAAAAATCATCTTCTTGATATTTCAGTTTCTTTTGTAAGCATTTTATGAGCTATTTGTAATATCTTTCATCTCTAATTCAAAATTTATTAAACTCACTTCTTTACTGTTATTAACTTCCTTATCTGCCTTCTGTAGTACTTTTAACATTGTTTTTAAAATTATTGGCTGGCTTATTAATAATTCTCAAAATTTCTGGAATTCTTGATAATAGAGGCTACATACATAAAAATATATATAAATGTATACCTTCTCTTCATTTCTTGAAAAAACATCTTTGTATCAGGAAGATGTGGAGAGATCAGAGAATTCTAATTTGATAAAGAAGTGGTCAATCATCCAGTAGTTGGGATCTCACAATGTTTTTAATATCTAGAAATTTGGAAACAGTGAGATATTTGATCATGTAGGCCCTGCAATTTCATTCTTTTTTTAAAAAAAGATAACTATTTCCCACCTAGCACCATTTTATTAAATATAAATTTCAATAATTTAAAATAGTTCCTAAGTGCTATATAAAGCTTGTTCAGATTCAAGAGACCTGGAGAAGAGTGTATGTTATCTATGGGAGCTAAAGTTTACCTCTCATTGTAATTTCATCATAAACCCAGTCCTGGAGAAATCATGAAGAGGTTAGTCTCTACATTTAGTTCCCCTCTCAGGTTCTGCCCCTCAGTCTTAGCCCTTCCTCCCCAGTTTCCTGACCCCACTGCTACCCGTTTTTTGTTAGCATTTCTAGCCTTTGCTATGGTGTTCTGCCCTGCCTTCAAAATCTCTATCCCTGATGGTGCCCATGAAGCCTCTCATCTTCAAGGACCTTCCTTCCCAGCCCCTAGTTGTTGAGGACTTCTGGGAAGAGTACACCTCTGCCTCTAATTGTCTAATGCAAAGGAGAGTCAAAAGGACAAGAAAAGAAGTGCCAGGCAGAAAGAGAGCCATGTCATCACAATGATCCCCAGAGTTCTCTCCCCTTCTCTCCTATCTCCCCAAATACATGTGGCCACCACCTCCAGACCCCCCATACCATCAGATCCTCCTGGGTATCTTATCTTTCAGTCCATTTGATCTCTCCTTTTGATCAGTTGAAGGGCATGGGGATTTTTCAAAAAGCGTTCTTAGAGAAAATTCTTAGAGGAAACTGGGAGAATGTTAAGGGAAGAGGCAGGCTAAGAAGAAAACATGCCCCCTTTTAGGGAAACTCAGACCTGAGTGAAACTGGCTTGGGCTGGGATGTTACACTGATAGGGGAGTCTGACCTTTTGCCCTTCCCCATATGACTATCTCTAGGGACTAATGTTTCCTAAACCATTTTCCAGTTCTCCATTGAGCAAGCTTCTCTTTTTTCCATCTCTACTACCTTTTGAAGAATAGGAGTTTTGTCTGATTTTCCAGATGGGCAATGAGTACTCGGTACATAATGAGCCATCTTCAGGTAAAGAGAGAAGACCTCAAATTTCCAAGGAGAGAGACAAATGTACTAAAGTGTATTTCACGTTACCAGGAAAGGCTAAAGGATGTTTTCCAATGATCTAGTAATAGGAATTTAAGATTTCTGTCCAAAGACTAAGGAGACCTATTTCTAGACAGGCAAGGGCTCCTGACATCAGGTACTCATCTATACCATGTATGAATACATGATGTCTGGTGCCTCCCACCTTACTTGGCAGAAGAGAAGAACACAAGGACCAAGGGTTCCACAATGTCAGCCTCTCTCTGCCCTCTTTCCAAGTTCCCTTGGAATCCCACACTGGTAGAGATATTTCTGAGTCCTAAAATGATCCCCTGGTACAGGCTGAAAAAGAGGAATAAAAAAAAGAGAGATAGTGGACTGGATACTCTAACTCAAGTGACAAATTGTAATTTTAGTTTTGGGATTGAGAGTCATCGGAGAAAGTGCAGTGGAACAGGAATTGGGATGTCTAGGTCTGCTTCTAATTTTCAAGCTTTACTTCTATGAAATTTATTTATTTATTTATTTAGACAGAGTCTCACTATGTCACCCTCCATAGAGTGCTGTGGCATCACAGCTCATAGCAACCTCAAATCTTGGGCTTAAGCGATTTTCTTGCCTCAGCCTCCCAAGCAGCTGGGATGACAGGTGCCCGCCACAATGCCCAGTTGTTCCATATTTTACCCAATATTCCTCTTCCATTGTTGTAGTTGTCATTCATTGTTGTTTAGCAGGCCCAGGCCGTGTTTGAACCCACCAGCCTTGGTGCATGTGGCTGGCGCCCTAATCACTGGGCTTCAGGCACTGAGCACTTTGAGTTTTAGTATTTTCAAGTTGAATGTGGAAAGGACTGAACTTGGAGTACCTTGAGTTAGTGCTTCTCAAACTCTGTACGATGACGTTCTGGTGTTTGTTTGTTTGTTTTTTGTACATCTGTTTTCAGACTAATACTTTTTATGATACAGTACAAATAAGTGCTGCTGAGACATCTACAGACATTGTTTCATTTAATACACAAGACTGTGAGGTAGACGTGATTATTGTTTCTATTTTACAGATGAAGAAATCAAGACGTAGAGAGGTTACAAACTGGCACAGTTCCAAATTTGGAGGTTCTATGATGCAAACAGACTCGACTAACTTCAACTTCATAATATAACCAATTTTATATAGTGATATTAAAATTCATAATTATGTTTATAGACAGCAGTAACTATCACAATTATGTTCCATGATATAATGGAATATTTGTTCTCAATTAAGCCACAGTCTTGAGGGACAGGTTAAGTGTGAAACAAAAGAGATTGGCAGAGGTAGCTGGGAGGACACAGAAAAGAGAGCAGCTAACTTTGCCTAGGAGGAAATCAGAGAAAGCTGAAAAGCCTGGTGGGCAATCCTGCCAGAGGAACCATTTATGAAAAGCCAAGAAGGTCTAAGAGAGTCTGGCATATTAAAGAATAAAAAATTCCTTCCACAGTCAAAGCACAAGAAATGGAAGTTTGAATGCTGAGTAGAGGAGAGATAAGAGACGAGATAGGAATAAAAGGCTGAAGAAAAACAGGGAACACTTTGCATGCTATGCTGAGGTCTTTAAAGTCTTTCTGAACATGGCAAAAAGCCACTGAAGGAGTGTCTGTAATATGATCACTTTCGTGTCTCAACTCTAACAATGGATTAGAGGATTGTGTAGGCTTTAGAGCCTTGGGTAAAAAAAGGGTACAAGTTCATGACACCATTTTATCCAAAAACTCAAGAGACATCCCGGGTGTGTGTCCAAGGAGCCTCTGGGACAGACACTCAGACCAACCTAGTCTTTTTCACGTCTTTCAGAGTTAAGGGCCTAGAACTAAATTTAGATCTCTGAAAGTGATTTACTCATTTCTTCATTCAAAAGACATTGATTTGGCACTAGTTTTTTAAGCACTGAGCTCAGATCTACAGCAAACTCTTTCCATTTCTGTTCTTCCCAGGACAAACCCATAACCTCTAAAGACTAAGCCAAGTTAGGTGGGCTCTTCCCCCTGAGCAGTAGAGAGTGTGAGATGGCCTTTATGCCTGTCTCTCTCTGCCTTTCACTCCGTGCACTTTTGTGCACCCATCTCAGAATCCCACCAAGAAAACTAGTCACACCAATCTGTCCAGAGTCTCTGTCTTCTAGATAATCACATGTGGTAACCACGTGCTGACAACCCTCTGCCAAAATCCTGTAGAGATTTCTGCAGAAGGACTGCAGACTGTTACAGAAATACTGAACTAGAATCAGAACTGCATTGGCTGAAGGATGTCCATATCTTTTCCTTATCAGACCAATTTGAGGATAAATGAAAATCCCTGTGTGGTTTATAGAGGCAACATTTCAAATAAAACCCACATGGTATCAACAAAGGGAACTATGTTGATTCCAGGGTCACCAATCCAGAAAAGATGAAAATTCTGCCTTTTTGCCTGCATAGATCATCTGGATTTTCTCATATTAGAACAGAAGCCAACATACCAAAAATAGGGTTTCTTTACTTTTTTTTTTTGCCATGCTCTTCTTTCCAAAATCTGCATAATTGCTGTCTTCACTAGTTCCAATAACAAAAATATACTCAATGCTCTACTGTGTGCAAAGCATTTAGCCAGAGAGAAAAGCTCTGTGGATACTACTGCCAGGGGAACCATTATGTAAAGGTAAGAAGGTTTGAGAGAGTCTGGAACATCACAGAACAAAAAATCCTTTTCATAGAGAACAAGGAACGGAAGTTTGAATGTTACATAGAGGAGAGACACAAAAGATAAAAGATGGTGGAAGTCTCACTGTCCTTGAAGATGGCCATCTATTTTTGAGAGATGAAAAATTCATAAGAAAAAAAAAACAATCCAGTCAGATAGAATGTCGACTGTATTAAGTACATGGTATAAGCAATGATTTCACAGGAAAAAGGAGATTATCTAAACTGAAAGGACAAGGGTTGGTTAAATTATCAGTGAGAAGAGTAATTCTGGAGGGGTTTACAGAAGAAGAATGTAAACACTAGAATCAAAAAATAACAATATTTTACATCCCACAACATTGCCAAACACTGTTCTGGGCACTTTATACATCTTATTTTGTTCCTTATAGTATCCTTATAAGTTATAAATGATCCCCTATATTAAAAATGATACAGCACAGAGATTTTGTGACTTACCTAAGGTGACACAGTTAAGAAGCAAGAGAGCCACCAGAGTGTGGTACCAGGCAGCTTGGTATCATTGTGGTATTAACCATGATCCTGTACTACACACCACTGGACAGAGTAAGCAGCCAGGATCATCCAGGGGCAGTGAGGGGGAGCAGAGGTGGTCAAGGACATGCACGGGGCAGATGGCAAGGTCTGAAGGGCATGAGGACATGAACAAAATTGTCCCCCAAGCCCTGATACTCTCAATGTGGGTAATAGCCTGAAAGCCATTCCCTTCTGAGTTTTTTAAAGGCAGCTTATTTTATATTTATAAACATATGTTACTTCGAAAGTTAAAATTCAAACAGTACAATCTTATACAATTGCAGGCTGTGGTAATAGTGGAGTTGAATGAGAAAATGGAGGAAGTGGTATATTGTGTAACAACAAAAATGAATACTAGCACAGTCTTCAATTGTAAAAATGTACAAATTAAGATTTCTGAAAAATTTGTTATTTTCAGAATCAACATTTGTGTAAACGTCAATTTTCATTAGAAAACATTCATGCATGTTGTGTTTGGCCTCTTAATTTATCGCTGTCCCTGGCTCTGCTTCTTGCTCTTTCCTCTTTTTGCCCAAAGCCAGGGACAACAGTGACATCCTGAATAGGGTCATGCAAATACTCATTAGGGTCCCATTTGGGTGGGAACGTGGAGCCAGAGCATCTTTTCACCACCTTGCTCATACTTCTCATTTCAGGAGATCAGAGGAGGGGAGACAGCACGGCATTCAGAATGGTGAATTTGTTGGCATTTCAAAAAGGGAAATTTTGTAATCAAAGAATGAACCAGTCACATTGACACTATCTATTCTGGAACATATCCATATAACTCTTTTCCACCCCCAAATATATTAGGCAAACAATGATCTCATTTGAAGGGGCAGAGAGTGGTTAGATGAGGAGTCTATCTGACAACTTCCTTAATACAAAAGTAAATTAACATCTGAGTCTCATAAATCCACTAAAGAAAAAAAATTCTATGGAAAAGCTAACAATTCTATTCTCTCTACCTTTCTTCCAGCTCTACCTAATTCAAATGAAATCAAACAAAATCCACACAAATGTTTCGATATTTTCCCAATACTTTTGTTCATCCTCTCCACTCTGAAGTTATTAATATTTTGAAAACTTTGCCATCATTTGACATTCATTTTCACTTCTTTGAGTCCATTTTTGTGACTCTGGGTCTCCCAGACTTAAGTCTCACTTCTTTAGGACAAAGTGGGGAGGTAGAGTCTTGCCAGGAATCTATGTTTGAACAGGGCCTCCCTGTATAGGGAAGAGCCCAAAACAGGCATCATCGAGGGCCAAATGGACCAGGAGCTAAAAATAGTTTTCCAGATGGCATTGATGAGCTCCTTCTATGTGATTTCATTTCCCCAGGACCACAAAGGGAATGTGATGAGTGCCCATCTCTCATCCTCTCCTTATCTCTGTATGGGTGATTTATGAATAAATACTTGAGTCTCCAAGTATCTTCCAGAGAGTCTTCAGAGTTCTCTAGAAATAATTTTTTAAAAACATAAAATTATTCAGAGTTCTTTGGGGGAAAATAATGTCAGGTACCTAATGGCTTAAAATAAATCTTTATGGATGAGTGAATGAAAGCAATAACTTCTGGCATGTTGAATAGAAACAGGAGAGGCACAGGGTCAGAGGAGGAACTGGAGATGGGAAAGGGGAGAAACGATGGACAGGATGTAGAGCTGCTGAGCAGATGTGCGTGTGGCATGATTTGCTACTTGGGCAGTCGTAGGTGCCTGGTGGTGGACAAGTCAGCCTGGCCTGGATACAAATACAAGGAGTCAGGACTCACTGCTTCCTGGTTGGCCATGTGTCTAGACAAGACAGTTAAGCTCAGACTGGGAAGGAAACAAGCAAGTGGCAAAAAGATTTTCTGATGGTCAGGGACAGTGGAAACCTGGTCTTGGATGCTTGGCGGAAATACCTAGAGCAGTAACATGGCTTAAGATGAATCATAAAGTCCCTTGCCCACCCTGAGATGGGATCACTCGTCTGAGCAAAGTATCACAAGAATGGAGGGAAAAGTATCCAATGTACACACCCCTATTATGAAACTAATTTATATCTTTTATATATAAAAGCTATAACCAAATAGCCTAAGAATGTGGGGAGGGGGAGGGAGAAGGGAGAGGGGGAATGGGTGGA